>CATIWO010550322.1:0-33578 GCA_949673435.1 Macaranga tanarius | reverse complement strand
ACTTATACCCACACTTATATTTAAATTAAGTCTACTAACTCTTATGCATAAAACACAATATGCATGTCCCTCACACGTGTGCTAAAGGGTGGGTGTTATATTTCTTCCCCCCTTAAAAGAATTTCGTCCCCGAATATATACATTAACACACTTAAATATCATCACAAATATCTACTTAGCCCTTTAATAAAATAGGCCTAATACACAATACCCCCATAAATTTATATTGTTACAACTAACTTCATACTTCCATTCCACTTTAGTCCCTCTCTACAACCACATACTCAAATTCAATTTATACTAGGTTCACTATCATATATGTAATACACCATACTCACATCACATACACACACGTGCTAAAAGACGGGTGTTACAATTTCAATGGTTCCTAACAGCTAGTTTTTAATGTTCAAGTATAAATACAAAGCCTCAAGCTTCATTTGAAGAGTTACAAGAATTAATTAAATGCAATTTCTCTTTGCATTTTTATAGCTCATTCATCATTTCTCATTTGTATAAAATTATTGAGTGTTGGGTTGTGATTAGAATTAGTTTCTCTATTCTTATTAATTCTTAGGTAGAAGATTAAAGGAATTGAGTTTTAGTTCTTACTTTGGTTTAAGTGTTAGCCATCAAAACACTTAGTTGTTTGATTTTAGTTTGAGTTAAGCTAAGAAAAAGTCATAGTGTTATAAAGGTTTGAGTAGAGCCTCAAAACTCATTTGATTGCAATCAATCTAAATTAATAGATTGGTGTGGGATTCAAAAATCCTAACTTGGAGATAAGTTAAGTAGAGACGTAGGATTGTTCAAGAATCCGAACTCCTTAAATTATTATGCATTGGTGTGATTTCTTTCTATTTGTTTCTACTTTTCATATCACCATCTTCTTAAGTTCTTCTTAATCTTTTCGAAAACTTAAATTAACCCTATTCATCCCCTCTCTAGGGTTTTTCAAAGGAGTCGCCACCTGATCACTTAGAAAATGAGAGACAATATTGAGACATAGTGAAAATCGTCTCCTAGACAAAGATTATGAGTTCAGAAAGTCATTTTTACTTGGCTATTTTCTCACTAGATAATACCTATTATACATTTCACACCACCTCAGTTTTTGTTAGACTATTATATATGCAAGGATACATCCACAACAAAATAAAGTAGAAATAAATAATATTTATAATTATTTACATAGCTTTCCTAGTAAATACATAAAAAAAAAGGGAAAAAGGTGCTAGAAAAGTAAATCTAGCCTTAAATCTAAAAATCCTACAAAACATAGGTTAGCACAAATATATTTACATTTACGCCACCCATAACAAAATAGCAGAAAATAATATAATAACATTAAAATATAACATAAACAGTAATACAAAGCATTTATAGTAGAAAAAGAGTATGAACATGCCAACATCCTAAATATAGCAAAATAAGCCTAAAATCAATATAATACAATCAAAATAAGAAATAATTCTAAACATCATAGGGTTATTAAAATCAACAACACAAAATGCAAAAAATGATAAAAGTGCTAAAATATTAAAAATGATAACTTTAATGCAAAAAATTACCTAATTACGAGTTTATGCTAAATATGTGATTTTTATGCTAAAAATAAAAAATTTAAACACGTAATGCTAGAAAAGATACACTAAAACACAAAAAGTATAAAATCAATCAAAGATATCACAAAGCATGCAAAATGGCTAAATTTCACCACACATACAACAAGTCCTAACACCATCCCACGATATTAAAAGAAGAAAGGGTAGAAGTACATAATGTAAAATGATACGATAAATGTGCAAAATACAATTTGGGTCCTCAAAATAGCCAACTAGACCTGTTTAGATAAAAAAAAGAAGGAAAGCGATTTTGCTTCAAAATAGCTCAGAACTAGTCATCCTCATCATTTAAATATAAAATGACATGAAAATGCAAAATGACGTGAAAATGCAAACTTTATACCTCTTGAAGTATGCTTTAACAAAAATGGGGTTCGATTCAAAAATTTATAAAAGATTCAGAACTGTAACAAAGTATTTATGTAATTCAGTTTGATTTGATACAGAACTAAAATTATTCAGTTCAATACGATTTTATTGCGATTCAGTTTAAACTTCGGTGCAATTCAATATTTTCTCTATTTTGTGCTCAGGTCTAATTATAATGAAATATGCTTGATATAAGCATTGATTGACTTAGTGGTTAATAATTAACATAGTATATGCGAGGTTACGGGCTCAATTGTCATCATCCTCACAAAATATGTATTTTTTTTTGTTTAAAGGTTAAATTTGATTAGGCTCGTAAGATGATTCAAGTTGATTAATTCAAACTTGAACTTTCCTCACCAAATTACTCGAATAATTTGAAATCCGAATTCAACTCATCAAACTTCTTGAAGGATATTAGAAATTGACTTGAATAGAAATAATGTGAACCTCAAAGTTGACTCACTAAACTACTCGAATTGCTCGAGTAATTTAAAACTCAAACTCAGTTTGACAAACTACTGAAATTCAAACTCAACTTAACTGAGTCAATTCCGAATAGCTTGCAAGCTATTTGACTCGCTTACCTAACTACATTGATTATATGTTGTTGTTTATTTCACTTTGCTTCCATTTGCCATAGTAATAATAATCTTTATCGTGCAAGCAAACAAGTAATCAACTGCAACAAGAATTTGTTAAAAGAATAGCCCAAGAAAAAAAATCCAACAAATAACCTATAAATAATGAAAATAGTTACGTTGTAAGTTGTGTTTTGTTCATTGTTGGTAAAAGACACAAATATTACGTCGCGACGTTCATTTGTTCTAAAAATACCCCCATAATACATGTGGATATTTTATTTTTTTTATAGGGGTTCAATAATCTTTGCGTTGCGGTCTGCGGGTAGCGACGCACTATAGTGTGGCAAAACATTACCCTATTATATTATATTACACTATTTAATAATGCTACAAAAAAATTATTGTTTGTTTTGCAGTTCCAACTAGAGAACACGTCACTTATCAATAAGCTTTCTTTTTCTTTTTTTCCTCTATCCAAATCGTTCGCCATTTAACTTCCCATTCAAACTTTCGTCACAATATCGCTATCTTTATCTGTTCACGCTTCCCAATATTTCATCTACATCTTCTATTTATTTTCTCTGAATCCATCTCTCTGTTTCAACACCAACCCAAAAAAAAACACACGTTGATCATTGCATGTTCGAATTGGGTTTCTTGATTTATTTATTCTTTCTTCCTCAGTTCAGTTCAATTCAATTCTGGGGATGGTATTGTCCTATCGTGGATTTTATGATCTGTTTTAGATACGCATTTGGCAGTTGTTTTCCATTCCTATGTTTTAGTGTTTTCAGGGTTATTTAGCAAGAATCTGAGGAACCCATTTCTCTAGTTTTCTTGGAATTTCAAGATTTGGGTGGATTTTCCTTGCTCTGGAGGTTGGATTTCGTTACTTTCATCCTTCTCTTGTGATATTAATTTGCATATTCTTTACAACTGAAAAAAAATCCTCCCTTGTTGAATTTGGAAATTGAATCATGTTATTGTGCTAGCCCTACATAACATATAGGGTTTATTTAATCTTGCCTATGAAATTTGATTTCCTGGTGATCCCTTGTTGTTATCCGAGCCATTGTTATTGTTTCTTGGTGTCTGTTCATATTAGCAAGCAAAATCTTGTTCTTTATTTATAGGAATTCTTTAACAGCTTCGATAATATATCAAATCATATCATAAAGAAAGAATTGTTCTCTTTTCTTAGCCAATAAATGGATATAAGCAACGAGGCAAATGTTGATCCCTTTCCAATTGGGCCCTCAACAATAATTGGTAGGACAATTGCATTCAGAGTCTTGTTCTGCAAGTCATTTGCTCATTGGAGGCGTCAAATTTATCACGTGTTAGTGTATTACATTTATAGATTTAGGGATGTTTCTGCGTCCATGTTGTCATGGTTGCATCCAAGGAATCCACAGGGGATATTAGCTATGGTGATAATAATTGCTTTTCTATTGAAACGTTACACGAATGTTAAACTGAGGGCTGAGGTGGCTTACCGGAGGAAATTTTGGAAGAATATGATGAGAACTGCATTGACATATGAAGAATGGGCTCATGCTGCTAAGATGCTTGATAAAGAGACATCAAAGATGAATGAATCAGATCTTTATGATGAAGAACTGGTGCGCAATAAGCTTCAGGAGCTCCAGCATCGTCGACAAGAGGGGTCTCTCAGAGATATTATCTTTTGTATGAGAGCTGATCTTATTAGAAATCTTGGTAATATGTGTAACCCGGAGCTTCATAAGGGTAGGCTTCAAGTGCCCAAGCTCATAAAGGAATACATTGATGAGGTCTCAACTCAGTTGAGAATGGTTTGTGATTCAGATTCAGAGGAGCTTTCATTGGAAGAGAGACTCTCTTTCATGCACGAAACAAGACACGCATTTGGCAGAACAGCTTTGCTTTTGAGTGGAGGTGCTTCCCTTGGAGCCTTCCATGGGGGTGTGGTTAAAACTCTAGTGGAGCATAAGCTCTTGCCTAGGATTATTGCTGGCTCTAGTGTAGGATCAATTGTGTGTTCTTTGATTGCCACTAGATCATGGCCAGAGCTGCAAAGTGTTTTTGATGATTCTTTGCACACATTGCAGTTTTTTGATCAGATGGGTGGGCTTTTTGCTGTTGTGAAGCGGGTCACGACACAAGGGGCTGTCCATGAAATCCGGCGGTTGCAATGGATGTTAAGACATCTCACTAATAATCTTACATTTCAAGAAGCTTATGACATGACAGGTCGCATTCTTGGGATCACAGTTTGCTCCCCTAGGAAGCACGAACCTCCTAGGTGTCTTAACTACCTCACTTCACCACATGTTGTTATATGGAGTGCAGTCACTGCCTCTTGTGCCTTTCCTGGTCTTTTTGAAGCTCAAGAATTAATGGCTAAGGACAGGAGTGGAGAAATTGTTCCATATCATCCACCCTTCAATCTGGATCCAGAAAAAGGATCAAATACATCTGCACGTAGGTGGAGAGATGGTAGTTTGGAGATTGATTTACCAATGATGCAATTGAAGGAGTTGTTCAATGTCAATCATTTTATTGTGAGTCAGGCAAATCCTCATATTTCTCCATTATTGAGAATGAAGGAGTTTGTGAGAGCTTATGGTGGTAATTTTGCTGCCAAGGTATGTTTGTATTTCGTCAACATTACTCTTCTTCTTAGTCCCATTTTGCATGGTTCATGTGTTTGTACTCTGTTATTTCATATATATGCCATTTTTCTATAGAAAACCTTCAAAAGTGCCTCTGTATGTTTTTATTTTTATCATTACTTTACTGGACAGAGTATGCTTTCAATTTGCTTTCTTCCACATTGAAATTGTTTGGACTGCTTCATTTGTTGACTTTCCCTCTCTTTGTTTGGTTATAGTTCATCATTAACCCTCACCATCACCGTCGAGGAGTAGTTTTAAGAAAATAGTGAGGCAAAACTAACATAATGAGCTTTATACAGAACCCATTCTTTTTGGTGGCAACCAAACACTTTGTACAGCATATGGCACAAGATCACATTTTCTTCTGTATATGTGTTAGTGACATGAGATAGATTTACAGCTAAGACCTTTGCTACATATTTTTTTAATTAGCAGTAGCTTAACACTTTAGGAATATATACAGCAAACTAGAAAAGATGACTTCAAAATGTGCTCTTTAGAACTGTGTTCTTCAGCAGCATTCGCAAACGGTTTCAACCGGATCTCTGTTTTAACTTATGATCTGTTATTCTGAAATGGTGTGCTCACACCACCAAGGCCTGTTCCTTTTCAATACACCGTGCATAAGCTATAGATCAACACTGCATTTATTTTCTTTACAAGCTTCTAATAGTATGAATATGTTTCCTTTAACTTGCAGCTTGCCCATCTCACAGAGATGGAAGTTAAGCATAGGTGCAATCAGGTGCTAGAACTTGGTTTTCCATTAGGAGGACTTGCCAAGCTTTTTGCTCAAGATTGGGAGGGTGATGTCACCGTTGTTATGCCTGCCACTCTTGCTCAGGTACATGCAAAATAAATGTTTATATCTTGGCAGCAATTTTTGTATCAGAGTTTTAACATTTAGGTGCTTAGAAATTATAAAGCTAACAAATATTAAGCATTTTAAGATGAAGAAAATAAAAGTTTCAACATGTCTTATTCGAACTACTCGTCTTGCTATTCATCTTTCTCCATATTTTGTTGGTCGTCAATTATTTGAGATGTTTTGATGCAGCGGAAGAAATAGAGTAGGGTTGGAACAATAGAAAATAATTAGAGTTAACAATCTCTAAATTATTATTAAATTGAAATCAAATACACAAAAACCCAATTCTGAACTTCTCTAAAGTCCTTATTCATACTAAGTGTAATGAATCCTAACCCTAGAAGGAACCCTTCCTAAACAAATAAAAGACTTCCTCAACAAAAGACCTAAATTACTCCTAAATAAGAATTCTAATATTAATATAATTATAAAGAAAAAAATAAATCTAAATAAATTCCTAATTTGACTTTGACCATGGATGCTCCTGCATCATTTTTCCACAGACTTCATTATGTGAATCAAATGACAAGTCTTTGCTAGCTGGAAATTTATATCCGAGTTTTTATTCGCTATGCAGTATTCAAAAATAATTCAAAACCCAAATTACATGGATCTTCAAAAGGCAGTCAACCAAGGGAGAAGGTGCACATGGGAGAAACTTTCAGCTGTAAAAGCTAACTGTGGCATTGAGCTTTGTCTTGATGAATGTGTTGCAATTCTCAACCACATGCGTAGACTCAAAAGGAGTGCTGAGAGAGCTGCTACTGCTTCTCATGGTCTAGCAGCTGGCACTGTCAAATTCAGTGCTTCTAAAAGAATTCCTTCTTGGAACTGCATTGCTCGAGAGAATTCGACAGGCTCACTTGAAGAAGACCTCCTTACTGATTCTGCTTCCACATTCCATCAAGCTGTTGGTGGATCTGGAGCAACTGCACCTACTGGTAGAAATTTGCAAACTCATCGATACGTACATGATGGAAGTGATAGTGAATCTGAAAGTGCAGATTTAAATTCTTGGACAAGATCTGGAGGACCATTGATGAGGACAACTTCTGCAAATCAGTTTATTGACTTTGTTCAAAATCTGGATATTGATACTGAACTGACCCGAGGGTTGATTGTTCATCCAAATTCTCCTGTGGCTCAGATGGGAATTAGGGATCCATATAGCCAGAGCTCTAAGCTAACAACACCAGACAGGAATTCTGAAAGTGAGTATGATCAGAGGGATTTCAGCAATGGATTATCTCTGGGTGGCTTTAGTATTACAGTTGCCGAAGGTGATCTTTTGCAACCAGGAAGAGTCCCTAATGGATTTGTGTTGAATGTTGTGAAGAAAGAAAATTTAGCTCTCTCCAATAGGACCCAGGACTCAGAAAACTACAACAACGAAGTTCCGGAATGTGTTCAGCTTGAAAGCCCTGAAAAGGATGCCGATACTAGCTCAGCATCTTATGATGCTGGTGACGACGACAATGATGATGACGACGACAGTGATGATGATATCACCCCGGCCAACTTCAATGAAATAGCTCCCCGTCCTATTTCTGAGGATGATTCCAGAGTACAGGATGGACAGGAACACAGATCTGTGGATGGTTAAGCGAGGAATATTCTACTTCGTCATAAAGCAATTCAGCAGCGCTTATTCACTTGAGCTTCACTGGTCATAGAATGACCAGAGTATAATAAATCATTGGTTAAACATCCTAGTTCACCATAATTTGATGCATGATCACAAACAAAACGGAAGAAAGCTCAAAGCTTTTTGCTACAAGCATGATACATTTGAAACGGTCTGCATGTGGCAAATAGTTCATGTAAACTTATCCTGTAAATAACATGACATGTATTGGTCCAAAAAAAGGACATGTACCTTTCATGCTTACAATTCAGTGAATGATACAGATTTTACCTGAGACATTGAGGCTAGTATAAATGTCACGTTGGCAAAATTAGGGGACGCATCAATGTCAAAGTTACAACATTTTGTGAACAATTTAGCAAGAGAATAAAATGTAAAATGGAAATTTATATGAGCCAGTGCCTATGTTGCAGATTTTGCACCCTAAGTCAATGGTTAATCTGTATTTTGCAAAAAAACTTTAATTGTACTGTATGGTCATTGATGAGCTTTAAATGATTTCAACAGAAATTTAATCTACAAAAAAAAGGCATTAATGTTGACTCCCCCAAGAGCCTGCCATGATGTTGTCTTAAGGTGAAAAACTTGAAATGGATATGGATGCTAGTTTGCCAAGGTCCTTTCGCTGATGAATTATATTTGAGAAATTCTTATTGTACACCGGGCTTTATGTATACGCTGCTAGTTATGAACCAAGATGTATGTGCTATAAACTACTCCCGTGTTCCATTACAATTATCGTTTAAGGTAATGTTATAAAAATTAAGAATCTTATTTAATAGGCATAATTATAAGTGCAAATAACTTTATTATCCTCTTTTAAAAATATCAAAAGTTAGTACTCCAATCAAACTCTAAAACCAAGATATGGGTAAAGTTGGCAAGAAGAGTTTTTTTTTTTTTTTATATAATCTAAACACGTCATTTAGAGTGAAACAAATTTTATTTTTTAAACAACAATTGGAATGGAACGGAGGGAGTAATATATATTATCATTTAATTGTTTTAAAATTTTTAAATAATTTTAACTTGTTAAAATTTTTATGAAAAATATTATTAGCCAATGTACTATATGTATTCTTAATCTAAGTTAAACAATTATTTTATGATTTAGTTAAAATTTGAGTTAAATTAAAGAAAGCTTGACTCATAATTTTTATTTGTATATTTATTTTTTATTGTAGATTAATCTCAACTTTAGAGATTAAAATAATTACTAATTACTTTGAGATAATAAAAACAATAGTAGAAAAGACGATAAAAATATACTAATTTACATGATTCAGTGATACAAATTTATATGATTCGGTGTAAGCTTGTTGTCCACGAGCCAAAGAGAAAATAATCTTGAGAAATTACAACAATGTGCAAAAAAAGCAAACTTAAAATCATTAACCCAAGACAATTACAAAATAGTCTCCTTCTAATGGAAGAACTCTCTCTCTTATTGGCTAGGGTTATGGTTTCCATCCTTAGCTTGGTTTAGGATTTTTTGTTGTTTTTCTTCTTTGGTTTAGGGTTTTCTTATCATTTTATTCCCTGAGAAGGATTTCATTGTCTCTTTTCCTCTTGTTTTCCTTATTTTCTTTAATAGTTACATTTTCTTTTATTTCCATGGATGATACGATTGCTTCTCTGTGTCATGAGTTCAAACTTAAGGATATAAAGACTGATATAGGAACGTGACAGTGCTAACCAATTGTCATTAATAGTCAAAATTCTTTCCAAATGACCTCTCCTAATCTCAGTTGTTCACAATGCTTTAACAACTGCATGGAAGCTCAATCATGACTTCAAGATTGTAGCTTTAGAGTTTAATTTGTTTCAAATCCAATTTGCTACCCTTGCTGGAAAATGTAAAGTCTTAATGGAGGGTCCTTGGTATTTTGATAAATCTCTTATTATCTTTCGAGAGATTCCATCTGGGGCTTGTATTAAAAATATGGAGATGAAGTTCGTACCTTTTTGGGTACATATTTATAATATGCCAATTAATTGGCATGATAAGGTGTCTTTTGAAAGAGTAGTGTTGACATTAGGGCGTCGACTCGGCATTTATTTCGTTCACTATCTCTTTTTCTTTATTACAAGAAAACAAAAGGACAAGAGGGGAGTACTAAAAGACCTCAAAGATGGCTTAAAAAGTGCTTAAAATCTTAAAAACTAGGTAGGAGAAAAGAGGAGTCAACATTTAATATGACTTGAGAAATTGTCCGGTTAAGGATTAAGCAAACTCGATCCCTCGCTTGGAAGCAAATCTGCCCATGGATAATACATTTGGGTTTGGATATAATATCAACAGGAGCAGGATCTTATAATACGAGGTATTTCCATACCACCCGGATGCAGAGCATTACCGATCCTACTATGTGGCACAATGCTTATTCAGAATGTGTATAATTGAGAACCAACCAATACATAGAAATGCAAACATAATATATCCACATAAGTATATAATAACAATATATAAGATGTATGAACATCGCATAAGATAGTATACAATGCATATATACATGTAAACATGGCAATGTGATACAATAAAAAGAAATGCATATACATGGTAAATAGCATGGCAAAACAAGCGTAAGTATGGCAAAGAATGATATAACTATGGTAAAAAGGGATATATAATGGAAAAAATATAAAACAAGGCGTAGTATGTAAATATAGCATGTCATAAAAAAGGTAGCATGGTATATATATATATGATTATGGCATAAGTGCTAGCAACATGTCACATCTAAAATGTAAATTATAGTAAATTATATCATGAGGGAAATTTAAGATGTGATAAGTCATGGCATGAATACAACACCAAATATGGTAAAACATAGCATATGATAGCATATCATGTCAAATCATACATATAATATCCTAAACTAGTCTAAAACATGGCATAAATGCATAAGAATAATATAAATAATCATGCATATAATATAAAAATCATGTAAGCATACAAAATTAGGCATAAAATGGCATTCATGAAAAATTATGTACATAAAACAACAAAATCATAGTAATATGCACAAAATAGTAAAAAGATGCATAAATAATAAAAAGGTTATGGCTAATCTCTTCGTTTAATAGCTCTCTTTCATTTGCCTTTGTTTTAAGGTCTTTGACCTTGTGTTAAGACCTTTTGAAAAAGAGTGTTTATTTGTGAAACAAAATAATGGTTTAAAATAGAAAATAGTGTAAAGCTTTAAGAATGTTAAAAGCAAAGTGGAAGTTTTAAAAGTAAAAACAAGTTTAAAAAGGTGTACGTAAAAAGATTGTTTTTAAAATGAATACAAAATTTAGTAGCTTGAACATATAGTTGCCCTAATCTTATCATTGGAATGATCTTTTCAATCCACCACTTTTAGTATTAGAATTATATTTTATAACCTTGATCAAATGATCTCATTCAATAAGAGATTGCTTCTTTATGTTCAAGATATTAATATTGTTTAAGAAAATAGTTTTAAAAGGAGAAATAACAAAAGGATTTTAAAAGATGTTTATTTTATAAAGGAAATGCAACTTTAAATGATAAAGAATTATTCAAGTAAATTGCAAATCAACATAATCACAACAACAACATATAATATGTATATGGATATAATATAGTACATATGATATAGTATATAGCTTATATTTAGCTTGAAATTGAAAGAGTTAGTAGTTAGCAACATAAATAAATTGCACAAAAATGTAAAAGAAATGAATAAAAGATGTTAGATGTTAGAATAAGTTCATAATAATGATAGTAATGTTATTGGATATTAGTAATAAGAATGGAAATAAAAGCAAAATGTTAGTATTTATTAGTAGGAGTTAGTAAGTTAGCTTGAGAGATTAAGAGTTTGAACAAGATATATAATATATAGAGGATGCCAAAAATGCTTAATGCAATGCATGATACACAAAAAAAAATAATTATGGGGTGCAAGCAAGGTGAAAATGATGCATGATGCAATTTAGGATACATGTAAACTGATACAAATCAAGATATATGCAAGTATGCAAGCAATGCAAGCCAAGGTGCATGCAATTAATTGACCCTAATTCATCTAAAAATAATTCAAGCACATGTAATAATATGCATCATATACATTATATGCAATCAAGCAAGTGAAAATGCAATAATGCAAGCAAAAACCAATAATTAAGGCCAAAGCATTAGGTTAGGAATAATCATGCACACACAACACAATCAAGTTTAAATCTTTAAAACTAAGTTTGAAATCAACAAATTAAAGCTACTAATTTATTAAAAATCAAAAGCTAAGCTTTAAATGCATCAATAAACAAATAAAAAGCAAGATTTAAAAGCAAAAATAAAAGTTTTAAATAGAAAACTAAAGTTTTGGAGCTAAATTCAATCATTCTAGACTCTACAAGTTACTATTTGTTAAAACTCTCAGTGATCCTTAAGATTTTAGTGGCTCTAAAAGCCATCCTTAAAGTCCTTTTGAATAAAAAAACATCAAAAATAAGGGAAAATGCTTTGGACAGACGGTTTGGGGGGATGAACAGTCGGCCCATGCTAAAAATATAACTGGCTAACTGTGATGAATGGTCACCAATATGATGAACAGTCAGCTAGTTGTTCATCAATGGGCCCTGTTTTTGCATTTTTAATTTAAATTTTTGAAAAATTAAAGCTCCACACATAAGACAAGTGACCCCAGTAAATAAATATAGTACTTTTGAAAGAGATTAGCTTCATAAATGGCTTAGAAACTCACCAAAAGTGAGAGATTAAGATTGAAATTGAAAGAGAGGTTTAAAGCTTAGGTTTGATTTTGGTTTTGATTTGTATTTTTTGGTGATTTAGGTTCTGGAATAGATAAAATGGTGAAGAAAAATAGGGTTTTTAATTGAAAATTGGGGGTGAAAATGTGTAGAAAAAATGTTTAGGTGTAGAGAAAAATGATTTATTTTTGATTTTTTTATTTATTTATTTTTTAGGTATGAGAGAATTTATGATTTCTACACTACTTGCACATACTCCTCAAAACCCCTTTTTTAATACTTAAGATCAACTATTTATAGACAAACTAAGGTTGTGGTATTTAGGTAATAAAATGTATATTTAAAGGGTGATTATGTAATAGTATATACTACTTTATTCCTTAAGTTGACACTTGTCATAGAATATTCTAAAATGGAATATTCTTTACTTGGTGATCAATCTTGAAAATTGAGCCATATTTTATTACACTAAAAAGATGACATGGCAAGGTATGGCACCCAATTTGACCGCCGTATGCCAAAATTTTGACTTTTTACCCACAAACACACTATAATTTTAGAAGGTAATTTTCGATTATAATTTAGTCTTGGGAACTCGGTTTTGACCTCGAAAAAAGTCATTTGACCAAAATTTATTTTTTTTTATCCTAAAGCTTTCTAAGGTTAAATGAAGGCATGAAACATAAAAAAAATAAACTGAAAAACACAACAGATAAATCACAAAAAGCTTTTATATAGGGTTTGACTTTATTAATGCTGAAGACACTATGAATAGAGAACTTTCACTCATCTACCCATCAAAACCTCTTCTCCACCACCACCAGGGTTTGGTAATGGGCTTGTTTAGGTCTAGTAATGCTGGTTAGGGTTGTTTTGGATTGAAAAGGGTTAAAAAAGGTATTGTTTAGTAATCGAGTAAGGGTTCAAGGTTTGAAAGGTCATGAATTAGCTTGAAAGATAATTTATAACATCAATCTCTCACAACGGTAAGATATTTTCATATTTTAATCATCAACCTTTAAGATTTTAAAAATGACCCCTACTAAGTAGCTTCGAAGATTGGCATGATTATGGAAATTGATGGGAGTGAGGATAGGATTTATGGTAGGTTTGCTCAGATTAGGGTAAATGTTGATGTCTCTGTGCCACTCAAGCGAGGGTCTATTATTCTGGATGATGTTGGTAATAAGGTTTGGGTTAATTTTTGCTATGAGAAGTTGTCTAATTTGTTTTATATATATGGTCTGTTAGACCACATTGATGATGACTATAATAAAAATACTGATGGGGAGTCTCATGTTGCATGTATTTATGGACCTCACCCTCGTGCTTCTCTAGGAAGGTCAAGATTTGATAATTGGTTAAGTGGGGCTCCATATCTTGTTATTAAGTCTGATAGTGGCATTGTGTTTCAACCTTTTTCCAGTGTTCGTAAAAGTTTACTCTCAGTTGATATGCTATTTGAGCCATGGGTTCAAGATGATACTTCTTACCAAAATGTGAATACTAAGTCTAGAAAACCCCAAGCTGCTCCTATGCAATATTCACTTTTGATACCTATCTTTGAGTAGCCAATGGGGAGTAAAGTTAGCAATATTGAAGTGAAGGTGGTTAAAAAGCCTTAGAAGTAAGCTATCCCTACAATTCTCGATCCTTAGTCTCAGGGGTCTTCTAAGTCGATGTCAGCTGCTTCTAAAAGTTTAAGTACAGCTCAGCGCCCTTGATGTTTTAAAAGACTTTCTCGTCAAAGTTGGAAAATGTTAAAAACTAGTATAGTTATGATTTTGGTGGAGGCTCATTCTCTAGCTTTTATTGGATCAAAATGAGAATTCTATGCTATAGAAGAGAGAAGATGTGTTTGCTTACTTTTAAAATTTAAAGCTACAAATAAAGCTAGAAATAGAAGAGGTAACTACTATTACAAGTTGTGAGAGTACTTAGTTGGAATGTTCGAGGGCTAGGGAACCCTCAAACATTCAAATCTTTGTGATATTTAGTTTCTCATCATAGATTGAATATTGCTTTCTTTATGGAGTCTCAGTTAAGGCAAACTAGTGTTTCTGGTTTTTATTTTTCTTTTGTGGATTATTTTTCTTTCGTAGTTGATGTTGTTGGTTTATCTGGTGGATTAGTTCTTATATAGCAGAAGTTATTTAATTTATATATTCCTAACTATTTGAAGCATAATATCTTTTTTTTAGGTGAATGTTTCTCATGGTATTTCTTGGGTAGGGTTAGGTATTTATGGCTGGCCAAAATCACATTTGAAGCATAAAACTTGGGAACTATTGCATGATATCCTTTCTCATAATCACCTGCTTATTCTCTATTTTGGGGATTTTAATGAGGTCCTTTTCAGCTATAAGAAGAGTAATGGTCATAATTGCTTTTCATAGTCTATGAATCAGTTTCGAGAAGTGTTGGATGCTTTTGATCTTTATAACCTAGGTTATCATGGTGTTCCATTTACATGGACTAATGCTCAAAGAGATGAGGCTGATATTAGAGAATGCTTGGATCATTTCGTTGGTTCTTTTCAATGGGACAAGTTATTTACTATACAGCCCATCATTTGCCATGAGTTTGTTCGGATCACATCCCAATTTTTCTTTATTCTGATGATAAAGGTTCGGCTTTAAGAAAAAAGAAGTGGCAATTTCATTTTAAAACTATGTGGGTTAGGGAGGAGGAATGTGCTAGTGTCATTGATATCTGTTGGCACTCAGTGGAGTTAGATTCTTTATAGATTTTTATGTTGTTGAAAATTAATAAATATGGATTAGAACTTCAAAAGTAGCACCTTATAAAATTTAGAGGTTTAAAGCATAACTTGAATGAGTTATTTGAGAAGTTAGAATGGGTGTAATCTTAATCTTCTTCAAAATCATCTATAAACGAACAAATAGCCTTGCAAAAGCATATCAATTATCTTCTGAGCAAGATGAGATTTACTAGCGTCAGCGATCCAGAGCTATGTGTCTAAGAGAAGGGGGTAGGAATACTAAGTATTTTCATCGAAAGGCTTCAGAGAGGAGGCACACTAATACATTAACTAGATTACAAGACCACCTTAGTAATTAGAAGGAGGGTGATGATGCTATAGGCTCCATTATTCTTAAATTCTATACCTAGCTTTTCTTTACTAGTAACCCTTATGGTATTGATCATATCCTACAAGTGGTGGATAGTTATTTGACTGAGGATGAGATCCAATTATTATCAGCTCCTTTTACTGAAAATAAATAAAGTTTTTGCAGCTCTAAAACATATGCATCCCTATAAGACTTTTAGCCCAGATGGTATGTCAGCGTTGTTTTTTCAAAAGTTTTGGTCTATCATGGGATATCATGTCACCTCTTTTATGCTATAATTTTTGAATTCTGTTATGATGCCTAAGGGCTTGAATCATACTTTTGTTACTTTAGAGCCCAAGGTTAAGAGTCCTAAGCCTATGTCGGATCTAAGACTAATTAGTTTTTACAATGTGTTATATAAGATCATCTCCAAAATAATGGCCAATCGTCTGAAGCAAGTGTTGTCTTATATCATTTCCCTAACCCAGAATGCTTTTATTCTTAGTCGCTTAATTGTAGATAATGCTATAATGGCCTTTGAAATGTTTCATTCTATGAAACATAGGCTACAAAGTAAAAAGGGCACTCTAGCATTGAAGCTAGACATTAGTAAGGTTTATAATCAGGTGGAATGGAGTTTTCTAGAGCATATCATAAGGCATATGGGGTTTCCCTCTCATTTTCTCAGATTGGTTATGGTATGTATGACTTATATAAGCTACTCTTATATTATTAATGGTATTCCAAAAGGTCATATATTCCTTTGAAGGGGCTTCAACAAGGTGATCTTATTTCTCCTTACCTTTTTTTGATATGTGCATAGGGTTTATCTGCTTTGATTCATTAGGCGATAGGTTGTAATAAAATCCATCCTATTAAGGCTAGTAGTAATGGATCAGGTATCTCTTACCTATTTTTTACAAATGATAGCCTGCTTTTTACTCGAGCTACATCCTCAGAATGCCATATGATTAAATCACTATTGAATTTGTATGAAAGGGCCTATGGTCAGGTTATTAATTTTAATAAATCTAAGGTTTCTTTTAGTAGATAGGTGCCAAAACATCGTTATAATAAGCTCAAACAAGTGCTTGGTGTTCGTTTTATTGACTGTCATTCCAAATACTTAGGTTTACCCGCTTTGTTTAGTCATTCCAATAAACATATTTTTCAGTTCTATAAAGAGAGGATTTGGAAGAATATTAAAGGCTGGAAACATAAATGTTTATCCATAGTAAAGAACGAGTTTCTTATTAATTTTGTTATCCAAGCTATTTTAATCTATATTATGAGTTATTTTGCTCTCACTACTATTTTTTGTACTGAATTACATTCTTTGATTAGCAGCTTTTAGTGGGGTGATATGTCTAATCATAGGAAGTTGTATTGGGTAAGTTAGGAATGGATGATGAAGTCCAAGTTTAAAGGTGGTATGGGTTTTCGCAATCTCCACAATTTCAATCTAGCTTTTTTAGCTAAATAGGGTTAGAGATTAATTTCTTCTATAAACTCTCTAAGTGTGCAGGTTTTATGAGCCAAATATTACCCAAGATCAACTTTTTTGGATGCTAACTTCAATTATAGACCTAGTTTCTTATGTCAGAGTCTATGTTAGACTATTCAAATTCTAAAATTGGATATTGCTTGAAGGGTAGGCAATGGTCAGTCTATGTTTGGAAGGATAACTAGATAGTTGGGACTCATTATAGATAACTCTAATTCAAAAGTTATATTATACTATTCCTTCCATCAATAAGCTAATTGATGAGGAATGAAAGGTTTGGAAAGTGGCTCTGATTAAGGAGCTTTTTCTCCCTTTTGAAGTAAAAGAGATCTTGAAAATCCCTCATAGTTACAGGTTGTCTTCAGATGTTATTTTTTGGCCTTAAATGAAGGATGGAGTATACAATGTCAAAACTAGGTACTATATTGCTCAACAAATTAATGGTTCTTCATTGCAAGCTGGTTCATCATCCTCCCATTTTCATAAGATTTGGAAATGTGTTTGGACTTTGACAGTCCTGCCTAAAGTCAAAATTTTTCTTTGGAGGCTGATTCATAATTTTCTATATTGTGCTTCTATTTTAAGAGACTGTGGCATTAGTGTCGATGATATTTTCTTTATATGTTGTAACATGGGTGAATCTTCACTTCATCTGTTCAAAAAATATGAGTATGCTAGATGTGTGTGGTTTTCTTCTTCATTAGCATTACATGTAGCTGATCATCCCAGAGATCTTTCTTTAAGTGGTTTTCTTTCTTGCAGTCTGTTCTTGATAAAAGGTAATTAGCCATTGTTGTGTTGTTAATGTGGAATTTGTAGTTTATAAAAAATTTTATGATTCACGGTTCAGATGTAAGCCCAGCTTTTTGAGTTAATATGATAGTTGCAGACCTCAAAATTATTTTGTTTCTCACCAGCAACAACCTCATCCTTCTCTTTGGTTTCCTCCTGATAAATGTAATTTTAAGTTGAATGTGGATGCTACTACCTCTTTAGCTAAACAAGTTGCAAGTCTTGGTATTATAGTTCGAAAACATGAGGGACAAGTCATTCTATCTGGCGGTAGGTCCAGATGTATTAGCTCATATGTTGCTATCCTTATGGCTTTAGCTATTTTATTTGGTCTTCAAGTTGCTCTTGAAGCTAGCCTTCATAAGTTGTAGGTTAAATCTAATAACCAGTTGGTGATTTCTCATCTTCAGAAGCAGTTGGTGGCTGCTGATTTGATTAGCCTTTATATAAGAATATTCTTTCTTTAACTAGGCATTTTGAATTTATTTATTTATCTTATGTTCCCCGTTCATGTGATAAGGTAGCACATGATCCTACTAAATGGGCTATCTTCTTTTCTGAAGATGAAATATTGATAGAAGATGTTCCTAGTTGTCTTCAACTCAGTGTAATAGAGGATTTTCCCCTTTAGTTTTTGTAGCACCCTCCAGGTACCACATACATGTATCCCCAAATAAATATAACACATGAATAATAAAATTATCTAGAAAGATAAGTTATATATAGAAGTATAAGTTTGTACAATATACATAAACTTTACATATGTATCTGAAAACAAAATAATCTTATTACAAAATTCCAAATGCCAAAATGCAAAATGCTCATGCATATGAAGATGTCATCACCAAGCCTGTCATTGACCCACCTTAGCTCACATTAAACCACACTTCAAGCTTTCTACCAAAGCAATACCTCAAGCGAGGCTATTTATTACATAAAAACTACAATTGTAAATGAATGAGCTTACGATTCAATAAGCAATTATTAGGATAAGCATACATATAATTCTCCTCAAGAACTAATTAAGGAAAAATATATATAATTAACTTGCTACACATCCAACTATAAGAAAATAGCATAGTCATCAATCTAATCTCATGTTCAAAGTTGCATTGAAGTGCATTAGAATGAAGTTTGGTGCTCAAAAAGTCAAAAGAAGCAAGCTAGGAAAATTAAGAGGCGTGCCGACTTGACCTTTGGTGCCGAGTCATGATAGCCACCTTCGATGCCGAGTCGTGCTTGAGCTGGTGCCGACTCACTTATATTGGTGCAGACTCCTACTCGCGTGCCGACTCCCACTTGACTCAGCACGGTCTGCCGAGTTGTAACGCTTCTTAGGCATTCCTTCTTTATAACCTTACATATATAACTCCTTTTACAAGGCCGTATTTAAAAACAATATGGCCATATCTAATAACCTGTGCAACATCCAAAATACCACAAAAAAATATCCAAACACCAACATCAATTGTTGGTATCACAATACATCAATTTACACCATTCCAAACAATTCACAAACATAATCCTCATATATAATATATACGTAAATATAATGCAACAATGCATATTGATGCAACTTAGTATTCGGCTGGAGTTCTCAACATACATAACACATTTCACACAAAGCTCACTTTTTCTTTTTCATATTTTTCATATACAAGTGGCCATTCCTAAGACTCTCTGCCCAGCTCAGTTTCAGATCTCACATGTTTATATATCTCACACGAATGGCCACATATGAGACTCTCTGCCCAGCTTAGTCTCAATTTTATATTCAGTGGAGGCCCTCTGCCCAGCTCAGTCTCCACTATGAAATGTATTCCTCACATTCCTCACATCAATCATTATGCATATGCATTTCACCATTCTCACAACATACCGTATATAATTATGCCATATCAAATGGCTTGCATACATAGGTGCCAATATTCATAATCCACCATAACACATGCTCAATCGATTGTTTAGTAGTCTCATAATAATATATACATATATTCATTATTCTTTCTCATAACAATATATATATATTCATAATTCTTTCCATTTAAATGGCATACACAAATCAACATAGTTAAATAACTATAGTTACTTGAAAATTAATATATGTAAGCCTTATACTAACAATTACTTACTAAAAAGCTTCAACTCCTTCTCAAATAAAAGCTCCCTCCTATAGAGTAAGGTCTCCTCTATCTCTTTTAACTCCTATATATCATTATATATCCATTCAACCAGCAAACATTATTATTCACCCTAAACTCACAAAGTGCAATTTAATGCTCAGAGATCAACATCACCTATAGATTCACATACAAATCCAATAACCTCCAAATTGCTACTAAGACTAGGGTTACGTTCTACTATAAATTCCAATTGGAATTTCTCAATTAGAACTATTATGGAATTAATTATGGATTTTAGAATCCATTCGGGTAAAACAAAGCATCAAGGTGAGCAATAAAATGTTCGGCCCTAATTGCCCCTCTTAACAACAAAATCAGTCCAAACTAAAAAAAACAGTTATAGAGGACTCTCTAAAGTTTCTAAAGAGTCTAATCATGCTCAAATAAGAGCTCTATAGTTCAAGTTATGGCCAAAATAAAAAGACTGAAAATAGAAGAGATAGAACTCGAAATTTCAACCAACCAAACTCAACTTAAATTAATCCAAAAACATAAGGAAACTTACCAATTAAGTCTTCAATGAATATATGACCTTCTAATGATTCCTAAAGCAATGGATTACTAACTTGAACAAAATCAAAACTCTCCAAATATCACTCAAGAACTCACTCTCTTCTTCCTTCCAATTCTTTACAAACTCCACCTTTACAAACACATACATATACACATATACAAGCCACCAATCATAAGCCTACAAATGCTTACCCCTATAACTTTCTATTGTGACAATTCACCCCAAACTTATCTTACAATCTAGTCCTCCTCTACAATACAAGCACAATCTTAAACTTAAATGTAGTCCACTACCTAAAAGTCATAATATGCAATACATATGTCATAAATATGTATGAAAAAGGGCGGGTGTTTCAGTTTTAATATACTGAGCTTTCCAAAAGAAATCATTAACCTAAGACACTTGAATTATTTTACTTGAAAGCATATAACACTATTACGAAAGGCTACTTAAACCCTTGAACAAAAAATTTACAGACTCATAGTCATGAAAAACTTAAAACAACCAAGACAACCAAGAATAAAAACCATGAAATTAATAAAAATCAAATAGAAGAGGGTACAAAATTAGAATGAAAACTCTTTTAGATATTGGACTGAAATCTTTAAAGACCTGTAGACATGTAAATTTTCATAAATTATTTTAGACCAATAAAATATTTTTAGTCTGTATAATTTAATTAGTCTAATAAATTTATAAAGATTTTAGACCAATCAAATATTTTAGTTTATTATCTTAATTAAATTATTCTAATGGCCAATCAAATAATTTTAAAAATGCCATTAACATAATGATAAATAGATAATAATTATAAAATTATTATTTATTTAAAAAATTATATAATTAAGCCAATCAAATTACATCAAATGTAGTTAAAATCAATCCTACCACTAGAGTTATAAAATTTTATAACATCTACACTACCTTTACAAATGCCTATAAATAAAGGTGTCTCTCATACTTTAAATTATCAAGAAAATAAGCATTGAAGCTCTGCCAAAATTAAATCCAAATTCTCTATAAAATTATCAAAGTGTTCTTCAAAATTCTACAAAATCATCAAGTCATTCTTCATTTAAATTTTTCATCAAATCTAAATTTTTTACAAGATCATCAAGGTGTTCCTTAAGTTCTACAAGATCATTCAAGGTGTTCGTCATCAAAGTTTTCATCAAATTCATATTTGATGCAAGATTAAGTTACAAAAAGCTCTTGAATCAAGTTAATTCAAGATCATTAAAAAGTTTTCTTCATCAAATTCAAATTCATTAAATATATATTGATTCAAGATTAAGCTACAAAACCCTTGAATCGAGTTTCTTTAAGAACAAGCTACAAAGCTCTTAAAGCGCGTGATTGTTGTGAGATTCAAATCAGAGGATTTAAATTCTTTATAATAAGAATTTTATTAGAGATTGTACTCCACTTTTTAAATTTAACAAAGTTCTTAATTTGTTCCTCAATTTTCTTGTATGATTTTTCATACACGAAATTTTTATATACATTTTTCTGGCACATCCAGTGAGACAATCTCTACCTCTCATCTCTTATTTTACGAATCAACTATTTGAAAAAGATGATACCAAATAAAGGTAAAACGGTTACCTCCAAGAAGTATGACCTTAATCATCGAGCTGGCCAACCTTAATCTCTAATTTCATTACGTGCTAGTTCTCCTAGCGATAATAGCTCTAATGTTGTGATGAAAACTAAATCAACTAAGGAATTATATGAACAAATAATTCCTTTTCCTCAACAGTTATTGTCTCTCCAAGAGAACAAAGGAAAAAAATCTCTTCCCCGGAGCTAAATGACCTTTTCTCATTATTTAAATCTGATGATAAAGGGAAAAACTTAACTATAAGCTTTGTGCCAACTTCGTCTCACCATGGTTCGACCTCAAATTATAATTCTAGCACTATGTTCATCATGAGGACCAACACAATATTGATACAAGAGAAAATTTCCAACCTAACTAAGATGGTGGAAGAAACTTATAAAAAGCTCTAAGAAAAAAATTCCCAAGTTACATATTTAACCGCTAAGTTAGAAAATGCAGCTGGAAAAGCACCAATTAATGTATAACTGACCTACCAAAGATATGAGAAGAAGAAGGAAGTACTTTTGCAACTAAAGCTAAAGGCAACATTCCAATGGCTATCAATAGCCTAATCTCTGCTGCTGAACTCAAAAAACTTATCAAAGAGATTGTCAAACATCAAGTGCAAACTCTAGTTCAATTATTTTATACTTATGCTAAACTAAACATACAAAGAATTGATATGCTGAAGATGCCTCTAAATTATCAACTGCCAAAGTTTCAGCAATTTGATGTCAAAGGCAATCCGAGACAACATATTGCTCACTTTATTGAAATTTATAATAATGCTTGCACAGATGGTGATCTGCTCATTAATCAATTCATTCGATCATTGAAAGGTAATGATTTTGATTGGTATACAGATATAAAGCTTGGCTCGATCGATAGTTGGGAGTAATTAAAATGAAAATTCCTTAATCGTTTATATAGCACTCGCTACATAGTTGGCATGATTAAACTTACTACTACTCACCAATGGAAAGATGAGCATGTCATTAATTATATCCAAAGGTGGAGAAGTCTTATTTTGAATTACAAGGATCAACTTTTTGAGTCATCTACCATTAAGATATGCATCAAATGTATGAAGTGGGGTTTGTCCTATATTCTTCAAAGAGTAAAGCCAAGTACTTTTAAAGAGTTAGCTACTCGTGCTCATGACATGGAACTTAGTATTTCATATGCTAGAAATCAAAGCACCCCTATGCAAGATCCAAACAAGGGTAAATATAAGAAGAAGTGCATAAAAATACTAAGTCTAATGCAAGGACTGAAAGTTAACCATCCTTAACAGTCAGTTCGATACCTATCAAGATAAATTCTAAGTCTAGAAAGAAGAAGAAGGTAAAACCTACTACATCTACTCAATCACAAGAAAAGAAAAAGATTTTATTGAAGGAAAGATAAAAGAAGAAGTACACTTTTGCTGACTCTGCTATTTTAAGAATGTTCGATGAATTACTTGAAGCAAATCTCATTGAACTCCTAGAGATAAAGTGTTATAATGAAGCTAATCAAGTTAATAATCCAACTACTACAAATACCATCGTTTGGTTAGCCATACAGTGAAAAAATGCTTTGTCTTTGAGGATAAAGTAATAGAGTTACAAAAAAGAGGAGAAATTCCCTTTGATGAAGAGGAGGTTAGTGCAAGTATGACTAGCATTGCAAATTATAGTCCTTGCATGACATATATAAGTTTGATGATAAGTTTTAGATCATTCGATTTAATAAGCATTGAATTTTCTCCTTCTATGCAAAGAGTAATAATGCATCAAAATGTATCGCAATCAAATATAGAACCCACTATTAGGGGTATCATTTTAAGTAATGAACCTAATGATGAAGGATGGATCCTTGTTACTCATAGACGAGGTAGAAAAAAGAACATTTCTAAATCAAAGCCAGTCCCAAAGAGAGTTAGAAAGGTAAAGGCACTTTTCCAATCACAAAAAATGGTGAAGCAAGTAAAATCAAGAAAAGCTTTAATGCCTCTTGGGATGAAAGGTATTTTTCAACAGGGTAGATAACCTATCACTTTGGCTGAATATATGCCAAAGGATTTTAGAGGAGCTTTGAATGCACTTTCATGTCACCAAATTGAAAGAGAGAATGAGACGAATGCCTAAGAAAATAAGACAAATCCTCATCATAATGCTTATAGTGCATGTATAGACCAAATTACTTTTCATTAATGATGATTTGTTACTAGGGCCAAAGTTTCACAATCGACCGTTGTTCATCATAGGGTTCATTTGAGAATAAAAGACTAAGAGAATTATGGTGGATAATGGATCAGTTGTCAATATAATACCACTAAGGACAATGAAACAACTTGGCATACCTATGGATGACTTATTGTAAAGTCGATTAATAATTTAAGGATTTAATCAAGGCGGTCAAAGAGCTCTTGGTAAAATTTGTCTTGATCTGTACATGGATGGTATGGAATCAAGTGCTCTAGTACACATCATTTATACAAGAACAACTTATAATGTATTATTAGGATGTCCTTTGATTCATGAAAATATGGTAGTTCCCTCTACACTTCATCAATGCTTCAAATATTGCAAAAATGGTAAAGTAAGAAAAGTTGTGGTGGATACTAATCCATTCAATGAAGCATAATGCACTATGCAGATGCTATATTTTACTTTGAGGCAATAATAAATGATGAAGTACAAGTTGAAAATGATTCAAAAACTTTATCCAATGAAGAACTTAGCAAAAAGGGAAAAGAGCCATTCAACAAAGCTTATTTATCCTCAATAGAAGGTGTCAAGGAAAAGAAAAAAGCTCAAAAATAGCAAATAACTTCTAAACTCAATACATTATAGTAACAAAGAGGGTAGAAAGGCAAGGTTCTTTCAAAACTTAAGATGAGAATATTGTGAAGGAACTAAAGGATTTGATCCTTCCTATCACAAATATCATGGCAATAAAAGAAACTCAAGAAATGGTAAAAGGGTTTGTAAACCCTTTACAAGGAACGACTGTGGAATATGAAGATCCTATTAAATGTGTAAATGGTTTTGACCCCAATGCTTATAAATTATTAGCTAAGGCAGAATTTGGAAGGGACAAGGAAAATCTCAATAGGATAGAAAGATTTTCAATGAAATTTGAAAGGTTTGGAAGAAAAACAAAATGAATCCTCAAAAATCCAAAAGACGCCCTCTAAATCCTTTGCGCTTGAAGATTCGTAAAAGCACTTCTAACTATATTATTATTAAAGATGAAGTAAATGAGTCTTATAAGGTTAAATCCTCAGTTTTTTATTGATTAGGAGTTCTTTTGAGTCATGTTTCAGTGTTTGATCACATTGGAACACAAAGCAATAATAGTCCCAAAGGCAAGTGTGTTTTTACTAAAGATAGACTTGGAGTCTCCATAAGAAAAATATTTAAGAAAACTAAGAAGAAATCTTTCTTGTTGAGTGTACAAAAGGAGATTGAAAGTAAAGTACCTTCATGTATGATTCATCAAAGAAAATGGGTTATTATAAGTAGTGAAGTACTTAAATCAAAATAACAAACAGTGGTAATCACTAGTTCAAAACTCTATTAAGAGAAAGAGGAAGAAATTGATGTAACGCCATCATATTATATCACTATAAGTGATGATGATCAAAAAGAACCAACAGTTAAGGAAGATGTAAAGAAAGCTCCACTAAATTTTAAAGAAAAAAATAAATTCTTTTTAAATTGGGATGGACTATATGTCATATAAGAAGTCTATTCTAATGAAGCATACAAGATAGTAGATAAAGATGAAGTTAGATTAGGGCCTATCAATGGCAAGTTTCTTAAACAATACTACGCTTAGCACCTAATATATCTCCTAGCCCGCATGAGCTAAAATTATGAACAGTAAACCTAAAAGAAAATTGAACTATGTTATGACTTGATCCTTTTTAAAAAGGTACGTAAGCAGCTTAGTATTTTGCTAAGTTCAGTGACATCAAATCAAAAAAAATAAAAATTAAACTACGTTATGACTTGATCCTTTAAAAAAAAGGTACGTAAGCGGCTTAGTATTTTACAAAGTTCAATCACATCATATCAAATAAAAAAAATTGAACTACGTTATAACTTGATCCTTTTTTTTAAAAAAAAAAAGAGGCACATAGGTAGCTTTGTAACATCTGTGTCCTTGAACCGAATTAATTTGGATCAATGATAATTAAGGAATATTTAATTATATGAAACTAGTATTAATTGGAGTTGATTTTTATTATTTTGGGTAAATAATTAAGAGGTTGATTATATTATATTAAATTAAGGTTGTTAAGAGTTAATATTATTTTTATTGTGAGGAATTATAAGAATAAAATATAAGAAGTTAAAGTTTAGATTTAATTGAATAGAAGTTGGAGAGATGCAATTAAAATAGGAGTTAGGATGAAATTGAAACAAATGAAAGTGAATGGATTAGAAAGAAAAGAAAAGAAAAGAGAAGGGGGGTGAGGTAGAGAAAAGAAGAAAGAGTGGGTAGTTTGTACAGGAAGAAGTATAGTGTGGGAAGAGATAAGGGAAGAAGAGAAGGAAGATGAAGGCAAAAAGAAAGAAGAGGAGAGGAGTTCTAAAGAAGAAAATTCAGAAATCAGAAGAAGTAAAGCAAGAATTTGGTTGGAGAAAACTGTGAGTGGTTATCTTATTTAAAGTTTTTATTATATATTTTTGTGGTTGAATATCTTGATTAAAGTTTTAATTATTTTGAGGATTTAAAATGTAGATATAGACTTTATGGTGAGGTTTTTGGGATGTATATAGGATTAACTTAAACTTATAATTGTTATACGAACTCCTGGTGAAATTATTTTCATAAAATTTTGATTTTTGGTTGATTTATACTGTTGTATGTCGAACCAGAGACTGCAAAGGAGGCGACACCTACTTACCTCAAAGGCGATGCCTCTGAGGAAGGAGGGCGACGCCTCCTTCACTCTTACAGTAGCGACGCTTCTATTAGTGGCGATGCCCTTATAGCCTACAGTCGGCGTACCTCTACACCGCGACGGTGATGCCCATGTACAAAGGAGGCACCTCTATAACCTAAAATTCACCTTGTTATGACTGTTTTTTATTAAATTGAAGTATAGACTTGAACCAAGCACCTGAATAATACATGTGAACAATTAGGAGATTAGAAGCTCTCTAAATAACTTATAAGATATGAATACCATATTTTACTGAGTCTCAGACAAAGAGACTAAATTATCAAGAAAAAGAAATAACTGTATTTGGGACAACGCAAGGATTCAAATGTGCCTTTGGGGCAAATCCTTGTGGTTGAAATGTATGCATACGATACTATTATGAATGATTATGTGATTTGGCTAGTATGAGCCACGAAAATAAAGTGAGATGTTATGAGAGAGTTATTTGTATATTGCTGTTTATTCGGGGAAAGATTGAGAATTATATTATGAGATACTTATATGAATGATCAATTATGAAAGATATAAATAACAAAAATGTTGAGTATAAAATGAATGAAATTCTTAACTCTAATAAAAATTGGAATAAGAACTATATAATAAGTCAAGTCATGAAATCGTGATGTGATAACCAAACAAATTTATGCAAATTTCCACATTAATTGTAACTTGTGGAATAAAGCTTTCTAGTGTATTGAATTGTGAGTTAATAAAATTTATATGAATTCCTGTATCATTGATAAATTGAGAATTTAGACCTTAATTATTATTAGAGAATTGTTCGTGGTTGAATTTTAAAGAAGTTAAAGATTTTGTACAATGATTTAACTGCTTTGAATTCCATTTTTGAGAAAGAAGTTTATATTATTTATTATGCTTTAGTTTGCATTATTTATGAAAATATTTAAATACTTTCATGCGACAGAAGTCTTTTATTAAATGCTTTTGTGAAAAGGAAGTATTACGCTTGTAAATGTTATTTTGATAATAGTGTAAAATTTTGAATGTTAAATAGCTTTCAAGTTTTGCTATATTTTAGACAAAGCATAGTTTGGATAAATGTTTTCATTTAAAGGTTTACTAGTTGTTCACTGGGTAATTTCCTTTTGTAATTACTCACTATTGTTTTTAAAATATTTTTCACAACTTAGTTAGAGATTAGTATAGCAGTATGGCAGTTCAGTGGGCCACTATGGTTTATAAGATGACAACTACGGAGACTTTAGTGTGGTATATAGTCTGCCATGATACAGATGTAGAGTTAGTATTCAAGGTCACAGTCTTGCCCATCGGAGCTAATGCACATGTATCATCTGTGCGAAAGGAGCATCTAGACAGTGTTTGCACCATTTTTTGAGTCTACTATGCCACCTCGCTGGATGTCTAAGTCACCCTCACCTGGGTATGATGTAGTCTTCTGGATGTATCTTTTTGGCTTTTTGCTTATAGCGATTTATACACCCTCCAGAGCTTATTATTAGATTTTATTTTTGAGCCATAGGCTAAATGTAATCGTTGAGGGTTTGGCTTGGACGTGTTGTTGCTGCTACTTTCATCACTACCACCATCTTATACCAGACTGAGATCCGAGGCACTAGAGAGATAGATGCTAGGGCAAATAATTATGTATTGTTGTATTATTTGTTTAAGTATCTAGTACTCTTTATATATTTGCTGATGTATATATTTATGATATGATGGATGGTTAGCACTTTAGTGCTTAATATGATATATATATATATATATATATGTTTATTTAGTTTTGATGATGAGTAAATATCTTGCCATCTAAATTTGTCAGTGTATGGATATACGACATACTGATATTAATTGACTCTAGAAATATTGAGTATACAACTATGTAAGTGGTATTATCTAGTTACTCAATTTATGGTGAATGTATTTATGGAAATGTCAAATAAATGAAACAGTATTGATGTGAAGTTATTATTTTGCCATCTAGAATTATGGATATATGGTTATATCCATCAGAAATGTTATTGATGATTATTTAGAAATGTGAGAAAGTAAATTATTGAGTGGTAGTATCAAGTTATTCAAATGTGGGGTATCACTGGCAGAATTACTAAATAAATGATGGTTCAAATTTGTACAGATTTTTCGTATTATATTAAGTATATGTATTATAACCTTAAGAGTTTGTTAAGCATATTATGATTGACTAATTCACATTAAAGGATATATAATTATGTATTAGTAATTAATGGATGGATAAGGCGTGACAAGCTTAGTATTTTGCTAAGTTCAGTCACACCACAAAAAAAATACTTTCGATACAAAATTATATGACAAATTATATTACATAATTGATATGGATAAGTATAAAAAAGGATACAATTTAGAGTACCTTTGAATATTGATTTGAAAAAAAAAAAGAGCATCACGAACTAAACTTCTTTTTATAAATCTTACTCTTCAACTCCAAGTAAATCAAAAAGGCCTTTGTCAATTTTTGTCACGTGGCAATAGTTTGTTAATGATTCTAGAAGGACAAAATATTTCCTTTGGTGTACAAGTTCTTTTCGAATGATGGTGATCTTTCTCAGAAGGTTCTGAATATTTTGTAGGCCCTTAAAACTAAAAGTTGATACAATCATCAATGTTTAATACATAATGATTATCAACTTTGCGAGAAAGTTCATGACAAGCATTAAACAAGTATCTATAGCTATGAGGAAGAAAAATGCTATTCATATCACGATCTATGAGCACTCTAGCAAAAGGAATTAATTTATGATAAAATAAGCCAATGGTTAGAAGACCTCCAAGTAAATTCAAATCCCATAAGAAAGATTAATTCTTCACCATTAGAAAGATAAAAAGTGTTTATTGAAGGGCTCTAACGTTCGTAGAAGTACCATATGATAGTAGATGATTTATCATAGATGAAAAGAGAAGCGAATACGGCATTACAGATTCCAACTTTCATAAGTGGTGATTTTTTGGTCTCGAGAACATCCTCTAGCCATTTCTAATAGCACTTGAAAAAGAAGAATTCACTATTGATAGAAAGTGATGAAGGCCATGTGAGCTCTTTACTTTGGAGGTGTTGCCTAAGTAATAGCAAAGTCCTAGTAGACTTTTGTGAAAAATGAAAAGGTGATCATAATAATAAGCATTGAGAATTGATGAGTTCCTTGGAAAAAAGTCACAAACAACTCCTTAATGAATGACTTAGTGAAAAAAAAATTGATGAAGTCACGAGCACTCCTTGATAAGTTTCGTAGAAAACTTGATAAAGTCACGAGCAACTCTTGATGAATGCCTTAGTGAAAAAGATGATGAAGTCACGAGCAACTCCTTGATGAATGACACAGTGAAAATTGATGAAGTCACGAGCAACTCTTGGAAAATGTCTTAGTTAATAAATTAATAAAGTCATAAGAAACCCTTAAAGATCAATTTAAAATGATAGAATGTCAACAAAAGAACGCTAAGATGAAACAAAAGAACTAGTAGCAGGTGTTGAACACGCAAAGTGCGATTTGAGTGAATATCATCTTTTATGTCTTTAACAATCTTGATCCCTTGTTGATCATCAACATCGGTGTAGTCTTCAAGAAAAATCATCTTTTTAAATAGTTAAAACTTAACTATTTAAACGGATAATGAAGGGGACTCAAACTAAATCTTTATTTCTTCAATAATCTTCATGCTTTGTTGATCATCAATGTTTGTGCAATCTTTAAAGCTAACTATCTTTTCGAATAGTCTAAGATTAAAAATAAAACTTTTAGTGCGACTATTCAGATAGATGATAAAGGAGGCTCAAATCAAATCTTTCATATCTTCAATAATATTCAAGCTTTGATCATCAATGTTTGCGTACTCTTCGAAAGTAAACCATTTTTTGAATAGTTTAAGGTTACTAATAAAAAATTTTAACATAACTATTTAGTTGGATAATGCAAAAGGCTGAAGTCAAGTCCTTCATCTTTAATAATCTTTATACTTTGTTGATCATGAATGTCCATGTGATCTTCAAAGCAAACCATGTAGTTGAATAGTCTATAGTTAAAAATATGAATTTTTAACGTGTCTATTCAAGTTGACGAGGCTGAAGCGTAGTGAAAATCTTTAAAATTTTTTATTATTTCAATAATAAAAAAATATGCAAAGCAGAGAAAATTGCACATTACACTCCACACTTCTATCGTTGACCCATTTTAAAAGTTCCTTTTTTATTATTTTAATAATCATGATTCAAGTTCCTAAGCTTGAATGTTTTAACACCTCTGAGATTCGCTAAAGGTTTTGACATATGTAGAATTGCTAGACATAAAAGTGACCTTCTTAACATTTAAAGTAGACTTTTTAAGCTTTTAGAAATAATCTTATATATTAAAATCTGAGTTTTTTAGAATTATCAAATCTTGAGCTGAAATTAGAGCATGCAGATTCATTATTATTTGCGCAGCTTTCAGTAATTGGACCATATCTTGAGCTATAAAAATCTAATTGAGATGATTTAAGATGCTATAGAAAGAGAAAATATATGGTTGAAACTTTCATAAAGGGCTTAGTTTCAAATTAGAACTCAATTGATGTCAAAATCATAAGTTAAGTGTCTACACGAATTTAAAGATGCAGGTTCGTCACTATTGGAGTAGCTTTCAATGATCGGGCTATATCTTGAGCTATAAAGATCTGATTGAGATGATTCAAGATGCTGTGAAAATCTAAGATCCATGGCTACAACTTTTATAAAGTCAGATTCAAACTCAATCAATATTGAAATTATACTTAAAGTTGCTGCATGAAGTTTCATGAAAAAAAATTGATAAGTGCAAGTAAAAAAAAAAAGAGACTTCAAAAAAACAAAGGCTTATGTTGCAAGTTCTACATAAGACAATATGAAAAGCTAATAGAGAGAATATCGCAAAAAAGAAAAGGGAGAAGAAAATCAACTCATACCTTAAGTTTTACAAAAATTAAACAAGGCAAGAAATCCCAATTGCTTTGTATGCCTTAGTAAGGCGTTAAGGTACCTTTATATAGGGATTAAATCCTTCAAATGCATATCATATTAGGACTAAGATTTTCAAATCCTATTATGGTTAAATTTTCTTCAAGTTTAATATTAAAATTTCTTTAATCCTAATCAAATTTGGATTAAATCCTTCAAATTCAAATCATATTAAGATAAAAAGTTTTTCAAGTCCTATTACGATTAAGCTTTCTTTAAGTTTAAAATTAAAAATTTCTCTAATCCTAATCAAATTTGGGTTAGATATTCAAGTTCAAATTGTATGAGGATAAAAAGCTCTTTTTTTAAATCCTATTATGATTAAATTTCTCTTCTAAATTCAAGTTATTTTGGGATTACAAATTTCTCAAATCCTAATTAAATTTGAATTTAAAAGTATAACTTCAAATCATATTAGGATAAAAAAATTTCAAATCCCAATATCATTTAGATTATAATTTTTCAAATTTTTAAATGCCAATGAATTTATTTTCAAGTATTAAATATTTTCTAAGGGATAAAATTAAATTTCTACCATACTCTTTAAATTTTTCGAGACATGTCCACTTCATCAAATTATGTGAACAAGTCTCGAGGGAGCATTTGTAGACATATAAATTTTCATAAATTATTTTTAGACTAACAAAATATTTTTGATCTATTAAATAATTTAATTAGGCTAATTAAATATTTTAGTCTAATAAAATTATAAAGATTTTAGACCAATTAAACATTTTGGCTTATTATCTTAATTAAATTATTTTAATGGCCAATCAAATAATTTCAAAAATGTCATTTAGATAATAATTATAAAATTACTATTTATTTAAATAATGATGTAATTGAGCCAATTAAATTGCATCAAAAGTAGTTAAAATCAATCCTATCACTAGAGTTATGAAATTTTATAACATCTACACTACCTCTGCAAATACCTATAAATAGAAGTGTCTCCCATGCTTTAAATCATCAAGAAAATAAACATTAAAGCTCTACCAAAATCAAATCCAAATTCTCTATAAAATTATTAAGGTATTCTTCAAAGTTCTATAAAATCACTAAGGCATTCTTCATCCGAATTTTTCATCAAATCCAATTTCTTTACAAAATCATCAAGGTGTTGTTCAAGTTCTATAAGATCATTCAAGGTGTTCTTCATCAAATTCATATTTGATTCAAGATCAAGTTACAAAAGGCTTTTGAATCAAGTCAATTCAAGATCATTAAAAAGTGTTCTTCATCAAATACATATTTGATTCGAGATTAAGCTATAAAGTTCTTGTGTAACACCCACGTTTTTGATACACTGTTCTCGCATAATGAATTCATGTTATGTAGTGAGTATTTGTGGATTTTGTCTAAGTATGGAGATGTGTTGTTGTTAGAGAAGGACTTATCTGTAAGATAAGGTTGGGTTAGATTGTCATGAAAAGAAGTTGTGGGTTTATGATGCATTATGCCATTTTCATTAAGGAGATAATTAGTTAGTGTGGTGATATT
>CATIWO010550056.1:0-12662 GCA_949673435.1 Macaranga tanarius | reverse complement strand
TTTAGTGGATATCTTTTAAAAAGTATTTTGAGATGTATCAGAATATAAATTTTGATGTCCTTCTGTTTTTAAAATTACTTTTTGTTCAATCTAAAAGGAAAAGATTATTGTATAATCTATTAATATTTAAATTATTTAACTTTTTTATTAATAAAAGAAAATATAACTAAATATAAATGTTAAATACAAGTTTCTATTATATTGAAAATTAGAAAAAAGAAAATAATAGTTTATTAAATTTGTAATTTATTTATATTCAAAATATTATAACAAATTATTAAATATCCGTTACATAGTTTATATAATATGCACATAATAAAAATATAACTAGTACACTATGATGTTACAAATTCAGCCCCAGGTAAAATTTTTCTTTTCTCTCAAGCTAGAAGATAGAGACTTTACCATGTAAAAGAACAAAAAAATAGCTTAAAAAGAACAAAATTCTCATATAAAAACACATATATGATATCAGAATAGATAAAAACAAAGGGGAAAAAAAACACATTTTTACCTTATGCAAGTAAAAAATAGCTTAAAAAGAAAGAACATGCTTATAACAATAGATTAAACAAAAAAAGAAATCAAAATTCACAAACTTGGGATTCATTTGGATGATTGCTCTATTTAGGGAGACAAATAATTCCCATTCTTTGAGTAACATATCAGGTTTTTACTTTGACATATGTACACGTGCAAAGGCTAAAATGTTACCTGCATCACATATGTGTAAAAGGGGCAATTTATAATAGGGATTTAGCAGCCAATTGTGTTGCAATTTCACATCCACTCCTCAAACAAATAATAGTTGCCCATAAAATCTTTTTATTTTGCACTTAAAAACCTCTTTTTATTATTATTATTTTTTTTTTATTTTTTAACTTTATTGGACTTTAGTGTATTTGTCTACCCCTTATGTCCCATGATAGAAAAAAAGAAGAAAGCAAAAGAGATAATAAATAGTACCCAATTGCTATTGCTATAAGAAGTTGAAAACACACAAAGGATATAGCCATAACTCTCTCAAATTCCCTACCACTTTCTTTTTCTCTGTGTCTCAACCTCTGCCTTTTAGGTGAATTCTACAAGCACAAAAATGGAGGATCATTGCAGTCCTCTCAGCTTGGCATACTTCTACCAAGATGAGGTAAGCACTTGGGGGTCTTTTTTTCTTTGCCAATTTTCACAATGGTCACAAAATGTTAGACACATTGTCTCAAAAATGTTTATTTGTAATGTGTATTTTGCTAACTTTAGTGTTCAATCATCAGGGCATTGAAGAGCTAAGACATTGCCTCTTGTACATAACAGAACTAGAGGCAACAATTTTATCAGCAAAAGAAGAGCTTACAAGAAGAGAATTTGAGATGGTTAATCTCAAAGATCTTTTAAACAAGACCACTAAAGAAAGAAACGAAGCCCAAGAAGAATCAAAGAAACTAATTCTTGAAAAACTTGTTCTTCAAGAACAACTTAAAAAACAGCAGCAAGAACAACAGCTACTTCAAGAAGAAATGCAGCACAACCTCAATCAAGAAACTCCTCCTCCTCCTCCTCCTCCACTTTCTGGGTCTTGTAGCAGTGAAGAAAGTGACTTTTCTAGCAAAAAATCCATTTCTGCTCCACAATTTAAGGACCCATTTCCTCATCAACAATCACTACAATCTCAACTACCTGAAGTGATACTTAAACTAGCAGCAGATAGACCATTGCCAGAAAAAGGTAAACTTCTGCAAGCAGTGAAGGAAGCAGGACCACTTCTACAGACCCTTTTGCTTGCTGGACCTCTTCCTCAATGGCAACACCCTCCTCCTCAACTAGACTCCATTGAAATCCCACCAGTCACTATCTCTTCTCCGGCGAGCCGGCTAATTCATCAAGACTCTTTTAACACTACTTTTAATGCTTGTTTGAGCAAGAAAAGGGGTCTGGAATACTGTGAAAGTAGTCCTGATTCTTCTTCTTCTCCTATTCACAAGTATCAGAAAGTTGCTATTCATTGATTAAGAAGCTTTTAGTCAGCATTTTGCCATCCTTTTCATTCTGTTAGACCTTTAAAAGGTGATCAAGAATGCAATGGATGGTAAGCTCAGTAATCATCCATGTTTCAGTCTGAAATTTTGTTGCTCTTCTTTTTCTTTAGGCAAGCACTATCCACGAAGTGCAAACAAAAATTAGTTAAATACTTAATATGTGTGGACACCTCGCGGTTGAAAACAAAAAAATCTAACTTCTGTAGCATGTCAGATAGAGACTTAGTTATGTACCATGTAAAAAAGATGGTGTTCTTAATTCTCCAAAATTAGCTCAAAATTTTCAATTATATATAAAGTATCATTTCTTGATATGTAAATTGTGCTATTAGTTAGATGACTTTTTTTTCTTGCAATTACTTTTGCTTTTGCTTTTGGTTTATGTTAAAGTAATTGTAATCATTGTTAAGTATGATCATGAAAATCAATTATAAATCTTCCCAGATTCTCTTTATATGAAGATTAAAACACACCTACCATTCACGGTTAGTGTCTGCCATTATTAATGCAACTAATTAGAGCCCACCATCATAGCTAATTCTTTGAGCTAAACCAATCACATATAGCTTCAATCATATAATATAACTATTCATAGGCTCCTTATCATAAACCCCCATATTATATCAAATATCATTCATTTAGTTACTAGTTGAATGTTAATTATAATTTTTTTTTAATTGTAAAACATATGAAAATTTTATATATACAATCAAATTTTTTCGAAACATTGTCAGCCACAAAATACAATTAATAATTAATTTCATATTTAATGTAAAATAAAGATATTATATTTTGAATCAAATATACTTGTATTAGATTATAAGCTCAATAACGAAAACAATTTATTTTATTAAATTGATTTAGACAACATTTGAAAATCACACAAACAAAATTAAATAAGTTGGTGGATCATGTTGTTCATCCAATTGAATTAGGTTCCCATTGAAGGCATAAGATTAAAATTAAATGGACAAGGATTATTTCTTGGCGCACACAATTTTGTTCACATGGAGAGAGATGAGATTAGGGGTCATGGTCATTGTTTTTGCTTTTAGACCAAAAATGCTACAAGTCAAATGAAAAATCTATGAACTAATAAAGACATGAATGTTTACTTTCTCAATGACTTGTATAGCTATCATCATGCACCGCACATGCCTCTTTGTGTCTGTGTGTGTTAGATTCACCAATTTTTGGTCCCACACGCTTTGCAATTAGACAAAGATTAATAGATTTAATCCTAAAGTAAAGCTAACATTGGATTTATAAGATGTTAAATTGCCTCCTGAACTTGCTTGTCAAGTTCAAATCACCCCAAAATTAATTTATTAGTTCAATTATTTCAAACTTTTTATAATATAGTCAACTCATTTCATCTTCATTTACAAAATTAAGAGAATATATTGCAATTTCTTTATAATAATAATACATATTTTTTAATAAACTTTCAATTTCTTGATTTTTTAATAATTTAAAAATTAAAATTTTTTTTAACAAAAAAATCAAATCAACAAATTTTCAATTATATATATATATTTTAAATAAAAATATAAAAAATTTTAAATTGATATAGATTAAAATTGATTTTTGGTTGATTAACAATAAAAATAAAATAACATTTTTTAAATAATAAAAATTAAAATGATATTTCATATTTCTAATTACAGTCCACTTTAAGATAGGAAAAATAAAAGTCACTTGCTTTAAAAACTGAGTGATTTTAAGATGATTTAAACTTGGAAAGTAAGTTGAGGGGGCAAAAAATTAACTTTAAGCCCTTCAAAATAATAACGTGGTGTGTACAGTGAGGCAAACGAAAACCCCACTTGGTTGAGTACAAGAAGTATCTATTTTGTCTCATAACAACAAGACCAACTTAATCTTTGATCAAGATTTTGAGTTGTGACTTTGGCTTAGAATGACAAAAGGATGTTTGTCTTTGTGACTTTTTTTTTCTAGCATTTGTAATTTTTTTTCTCAAGTTTGGAGACCTAGTATATATTTTTTTTGAAGAATGTTTACTTAAATTGAATCAATATAAATTCATATTTGTATAAGTTAAAATTTTATAATATAATATATTTATATTAATTGTAATTCTGGTTCAAATTAAAAAATCTTTTAATGTTTTTGGTAGACAAAATCTTGCTATAAATTCAACTAAGAAGTTCAAAAAAAAGTTGTATTTAGCTTGATGCAAGAGAGCTAAAGTCACTGAAAATTGAAGGGAACAACCATCTTTGACCTTCTGTAATTTTATTATTTTTTAATTAAATTTTTATATATTTATTTGAATATAATTAAATTTCTATATTTTTATATATATTAAATTAAAAAGTTAAAATTGTAAATTAATTATAAAATATATAATTAAAGTCTTAAATTTTTTAAATTATGTGTACAATTTTAATTTTATGCCAATTAAATTCTTATTTTATAAAAATTTTACTGATATAGTTCCATTAAAATTATTTAAATTTTTAAATGTATATTTTTTATTATTTTGGAAAAATAGCAAAAATGCTACTATATTTGTTGAAAAATGAACTAAATCCATTCCATTTAACCACGTAATTTCTAGTGTATTTATATTTTGCAACCACAATTAAAAAAGTTTAAAAGTCTCTATGAGTAGTTCAAGTGATAAAAAGTGTGAACATCAATTGTACAGACCAGGATTCAATTTTTCGTTCTTTGATTCTTCTCTTTTGGCAGGGAATTAAACCACTTTAATTAGTTTAAAAAAATTAAAAAGTTTAAAATAATATGATATATAATGTCTTTGTATATCTAATCTAGAGTTTAATTTCACATAGAAAAATTATATTATGCTACCATGAGACGTTTTAGCTTCTGTAACAAAAGTTCTTGTAAAAATATGTAAACCAAAAAATACCAAAAATATATAATACAATATAAAATATAATGAACCCAAACTTAATAAAATATATTTTATATATTTTAAATTAAAATTGATGTACTGAAATTTACCTTTTTTTTTGGTCGATACAGTACAGTATATTTTTTGAACATTTAGATGAAGTGGTTAATTCTCAACATCACAAAGGGAGAAAACCAAAAGGGTGCAAATTCGATCCGTGGTCTCCACAACATATGTCCCCACCTTTTACCACTTGAACTACTCACGGGGGACACAATACAATATATTTGATATAACAACAATTAAAATTGATGCACTGAAATTTACTTATAGCATGAAAGACAGATCAAATAAATCTTTTAATACTTTTTGTTGAATATTTTTATTGAAAATGGAAAACAGATGGCGAGTTCCCTAATTTGAGAGAATTCGTTGAGTATACAGTGAATAGGGTGGCAAATGACACGAGCTGCTCATCAATAACTTGAAGCTCAATTTGAAAAAAAAAAAAAAATTGTTTGAGTTTATATAGGTGCAATTAGCTAAAATTTAGCTTGTTTAATGAGGAGTCAAGCATCCTTCAGTTAACTGAATTGTAGAGTAAGATTTTAAATGAAACTATATTGTATGGTTTTCTAATATTTATAATCATAATTAAACCAATTATATTGGCTATTCAACTAATCAGTTAACCAATTAAATCATTTTGGTTATATCGGTTTTTTAATTTTTTATTTATAACAATTTTTGTTGCATTTAGCATTAATTGACCATAAAAACTACATGTTTGTTGTCTAAAAATTATTTAAAAAATATTATCAATAAACCTCTTATATTATAATAAGAAACAAAAAGATTATATTAGTAAAAATCAAATCATTTAAAATTTATTTTTTCACTAATTAATATAATCTATATATATATATATATATATATTAAATTCTGAGCCTTGAAATCATTAAACTCAAATTTTCCCACGCGTCCCTCCTTTTTATTCAGTATTCAGCTCTAAAAGTTTATATGTTGAATGCTAAAAATTCAGAATATTTTCTTAAAAAATATATAAAAATTATTTAGTTAATTACTTATTTAAAATAAACACCTATTTAGTTAATTATTTATTTAAAATAAACACCTATTTAGTTAATTACTTATTTAAATTAAACACCTATTTAGTTAATTACTTATTTAAATTAACTCTTTTTAACCTAAAACTCTATTTAGTATCAACCATCATAAAACTACTAATATTAGGCACTCCCATCGTCTTTCAAATTCAAATTCATTCATTCATACAATATTTTTCTCTCTCTTCATCATCTTTTCTTTTCTTCTGCTAACTTTGGTTAATGACTCAAAGAGCAATTTATAATTATTTATCCGGTACAATTATTTATTCATTTAATATCTAAATATATTATTCTATAAATATTCGCGCAACGCGCGAGTTTACGACTAGTTTTTATATAAACTTTAAGTGATAATGATGTTATATTTTGTCGCTACTATATATATATATATATATATATAATAATAATAATAATAATAATAATAATAATAATATAATACAATATAATATAAGAAACCTTTCAAATCATATTCTTAAATTTTTAATTTATTTTACAGTATTTATGGCTTATTAACCAATTAATTAAAATATTTCTTTTATATATTTGGCCGGGTTAGTTAACCATGGTTTTATAAAATTAAAAATCTAAATCAAACCATTATCCAAAACTAAGTTTACTGATTCAAATAACTATTTTTCAGATTGGCTTTTCAGTCTTTGGTCAACAAATCAATTTTTCACTTTTATTTGTTCACTTCTAATAAATAAGCCAAGTTTAAATTAGATAAAACTTAGCTAGTAAACAAAAATGAATAGATGAAATAGCTTGCAACTATTAGAATATAGTAAAATTTTCATAAAATATATTATAATTTTTGTAAAAAATAATTTATTTTTATTTACAAATAAATAATTTTAATTATAAATTGTTTTAAGCTTGGTTAAGTTTGTCAACAATAAATGATGTAGTAAATACTTTTTGAACTTAACTCAATACTAAATGATTCAAATTTAAACTAATTAAAATTTCGTTTGCTTTTTCTTGACTTGTTTACACCTCTAATAATAAACAAGATTGTTAAAAATGAACTTAATGGTACTCTAAGTCAAATAATTATACATTTTTTTTTTCTAAATTTATGACATTGGACAAATTGAAACAATTGATATAATTTTTAAATATTTGAAATATCTTTACATGTAAATAGTTAAATGTTTAATAGTAGTTTTAAAATTTTGTCATTTTTAATATAGAAAATAATTATAATTCTAAATTTAACAGTTATTTTATTTCAAATATAAAATAACAATAAGTCAAATAATTAATAATCACACGCAAAACAAGAAATTTTTTCTAAAAATTTTATTAGTAGATATGATAAAAATGACAACCAAGATTTCTCATAAGCAAAATTTTAAAAGTCATTGGAGAAAGGTTTTTCTTGCCAATTTGTGGGCAACCCAATTAGATGCTCTTCTTATAAAATGGAGATGACATGCAACAAAATTTGCATGCCAAAAAATAAACATTATAAATGATGGGTTTAAGGAATTTTTCACAGGTTATTATTTGAGTTGTTGCTTCTATGGTAACCTCTCAATCTCCTTCCAAGATCACATTAGCAAGCCTATTGTAACATCCGTGTCCTAATAAATAATTTAATAGAATGAAAGGGCTAATTGAAGATAATTAAATATTATTATTTTGAGTAAATTTGATATGGATGACTTAATGAGAATAAAATCAAATATAGAAAAATTGGATGTAATTGAAAATAATCAAGGACTAAAGTGAAAGGAAAAATTTATATGAAGATTTATGAGATAATGAGTAAATAATTAGAGGATTAAAAAAAAGAGAGTTCTGCATCAAAAACACAGAAGGAAAGGAGGAAGAAGAAAAACTGAAGATGAAAAAGAAGAAGAAGAAGGGTTACTGTAACTAGAATTTTCTACCTTCAATAATTCAGAAAGTTCAAAGCTAAAATATAGTGAGTGGTCTTCTTCTTTTATTTTTCTTTTAGTTTCAACTTTATATTTTTGAATTATAGTGTTAGAATTGTAGTTTTTGGTTGTAGAAAATAATATATATACTTCCAAATGCATGTTGTTAGTATGTTTAAATGGTTGAAACATTGGTTGTAGTAAGTTTTGAAACAAATGGATTGAAGTGAACTTAAGTTTGGTTGAATTTCTGTCATTTTCGAGTACAGAATGCCTCTGCTGGTTGATTAGGTGGCACCTCAATATGCTAAGGTGACGTCTCAGTACGCAGAGGAGGTGTCTCAATACTGAGGCGGCGAGGCGCCTCAGTGGCACTGAGGAGGTACCTCAGTAATACTGAGGAGGCGCCTTTTGTGGCCTGTGTCTGTGAAAAATGGGCTTAAATGCAAAATTTTACGACCTAACCTCAACCAGAAGCATGTCAACACACATATAAATACTTAAGTCACTTAAATTAACCTAAAACAAGTTAAATGGAACCTATTTTATCAAAGATACATATAATTGAGTTACAGATAGATGTAACTATGCAATTGAGTTAATAAGTGAACTTAGAGTCGGTGTAGATTCTTGGCTTTCCAAAGGTAAAAGGTAGTTGGAAAGCTTAATACTTAAACTTGATAATGAATGCAAAGAATATCAATCTTAATTAACTTAAACATTGCAAGATTAAGATTTTAAGTTGTTAATCATAAAGCATAATAATATTCAAAAAATTTCTAAGTCTTTAATATAGAGACTAAAGATATAAAATGCTCTAATGAAATCCAATATGAGAATGATATAATACTAAGCGCATATGGTACTAAGAGTTAGTAACACCATGTCTAGGATATGGCTGTAGCACCTTCCAGTACTATATATATATGTTCACAATACACTTCATAAATATGGCAATGCTAAAAACATAGTAAAAGTTAAGTGTATATATATAATTAAAAATTTTAGTTTCGTACATTGAAACTACTTATTACATAATTTACAAAATATTAAAATACACATAAGTACTCTATTGTAAAATGCTTGAATTCCATGATGATAAGGATGGAAATGACTGCACCAAGCTTTCCTCAGACCCACCTGAGCTCTCTACAGGGACACACTTTAACTCTAGTTAACTATACCCTAAAAACCACAATTGCAAAGGAATGAGCTTGCGACATACATATAGTTCTCCTTAAGAACTAATTAAGGAAAATAGATATAAATAATTTACTATACATCAAACCTTAAGAATATAACATTTCCTTCAAGCTAATCTCAGGTTTCAAGTTCACAGGAGTGCATTGGAAAGAAGTTCGGTGCTCAAAAATTTGAAACAAGTAAACTAGTGAAAATCAGGAGGCATGCCGACTCGGGACAGCCACCTCCTGTGCCGACTCGGGCCTTGGTGCCGAGTTGGGCTAAAGCTAGTGCCGACTCTCCTGATGATGGTGTCGACTCGTGCTCCTGTGCTGAGTTAGCACAAAGGCCATGCGTGCCGAGTTAGCATGCCTTCTAGGCATTTCTTCCTTGCATAAAGATTTCTCTCACACGACTGTGTCTAAAACTACATGGCCGTGTTCAATAACCTGAAAATCAAATTGCACAATATTCCAAATACTTCACAACCATCTGACTTACCATAACAAGATATTCAAACACCAAACATCGATTGTTGGTATCACAATACTTCAATTACACCATTCCAAGCAAACCACAACAAAATCCTCACAACATATTCAATTCAATTCATAATCATAATTCTTACATTCAATTCACATTCATCATATGTGTAAATATAATGCAACAATGAATGATTATGCAAGTTAATATCCGGCCGAACCTTTTCTCATACATGTACCTCACACTTAGCCTTATTGGCTATACTCCTCACACATTTTAATTTTTATCAAATGGCCATTTTAGTGAGACTATCCGCCTGGCTCAGTCTCACTTCTCACATATCATTTATGGGTAGCTATAAGCCCGACTCAGCTTACCCATTTCACATAATCAGTGGAGACTATCTCCCCGGCTCAGTCCCATTATCACACACTTTCCTCGCATTCCTCACATCATTCCATATGTATATATTTTAATCATTCTCACAACATATCATAATGCATATGTACAATTATATCATTATAATTTAACACCCTTTTCATTTATCATCATTTTCTTTTCTTATAGTGAATCACAATTCACCTTTCTCATAAGCAATGCATATCAATTCATACCACATCAAGTGGCTTACACTCATAGGTGCCAATATTTATAATCAATCGCTACACATATTCAATCGATCATTCAATGGTCTCACAACAATATATTCATATATATATATATATATATATATATACTCATCATTCTTGCCATTTAAATGGCATACACAAATCAATATGGTTAAATAACTATAGTTACTTGAAAATCACTACAAGTAAGCATTAAGTTAATAATTACTTACTTCAAGCCTTCAACTCCTTCAAAAGTAAAGCTTTCCTAGTGATTGGTATCTCCTCTATCCTTGTAAATGCCTACACATAACTACACATCAATACCACATAACAAATATGACTCTTGCATCTAACTTAACTAAATACAACTAGGTGCAACTTGATGTTTAAGGTTCAATGTATCCAAATAATTCACACATATGTCCAAAAATTATGAAAATAATACTAAAACTAGAAATATGAGCTACTTCTAATTCCAACTGGAATTACTTAAATCAGACATGTATGGAATAAATTATGGATTTTTGATTGCAAGAGCAAGAAAATGTCAAGCCCTACTAGTCAACCTTAATAATAAATTCAGCTCAGGGTCAAAATATAAAAGTTATAAAGGACTCCTTAAAGTTTCCGTAGCATCAAACCTTGCTAAATTTGGAGTTCTAGAACTCTACATATCACCATCTAACCAACACACCAGAAAATTCACAAATCAACCTATATGCTACTGCTGGCATGTTTGATGTATAAAGTTCATGATGCTCTTAAGAAATATAGACACCTCATAAAATCACCAAATTTATACAGACTCTACATATATAGGTCTAATTTCATTCCCAATTAAAATCACATAATTATCATATAAAGAGAATTAATTATAGGAATTATAGCTATATCAGGTCACACAGTATGATAGAGTGAGCAATAAAATGTCTGGTCCATTTCGACTATTGCAACAATATTTTTAGGTCAAACTCAAAACTTGAGAGTTGTGGAAGACTCTTTGAAGTTTCTCTAGAATTAAACAAAACCAGATTTGGAGCTCTATAGCTTGAGTTATGGCAAAAATATAGAGGTTGAAATTTTAATAAAAATAAAGTACGAATTTAACTACCCAAAATCCTATCATAACTCAATCAAAAATACAATTAACTTACCAAGAGATGCTCCTTAACTTTGAAGGTTATTAATTCCAGCCTAGACTCCAAATTCTACAACCAAATTCACACTCTCTCTCCACCAAATCCCTAATTTCCTTTTGAAAGAAATGAGTGCAACTAGCTAAGTTTCTTAAAGAGCTCCTACCCCTTAATATGCATAGCCATATGAAGAAGGAGATTAGACTAAAAATTATGATATTTATTACCAAATATCCACCTAGCTCCTTAATGAATTGTTACTCTTCCCTTCTAATCCCTAAACTTCTAATTGTTTCACTCAAGCCCCTATTTTCTTACAATTTAGTCCTAATTAACACCCAAATCCCAATCTAATAACAACATACTCTTACCATATATCCTAATGGTTCACATATAATACAATAAGTAAATACTCTCAATATGCATGAAATTCACATACTTCATGCATAATAATTTCTAATGCATCATGTCCACTCTTAACAAATAATATGAAATGAAATGCATAAATTGCATACCTCACTATGCAGGCATTATAATGGTAGGGTTGGTAAGTGTATATTGCTGTTGCTAGGGGCCGAGTGCATATTTTACCTTATAGATTTATAGTTAAGTTAGCATGTATAGCCGATGCTAGGGGCCGGATATTACCAGGGGCCGGATGCACATGTTACCATATAGATGTAAGTTGGTAAATGTGAATAGTCGATGCTAGGGGCTGGGTGCACATGTTACCATATAGATCTAAGTTGGTAAATGTGTATAACTGATGTCATTAGCCGGATGCACATATTACCTTATAGAGGTAAGTTGGTAGTATGCATATCTGTTGTTAGGGGCCGGGTGCACATTCTACCTTATAGATATAAGACCATATCTAAGGTACATGTATAACTGTTGTTTGGGGCCAGATACATATATTAATTAGGATTTGGCATTCGAATTATTATTGGCTTAAGTGCATATCACACTTAAGCTGTCATATGTATACTGACTTATTCGCTTGGTGTTCAGTATAGTGTTGGATCACACTATGTTTAATATCACGGTATTATATGTGTAGTTTACTTTGATAATTCTCTTATAATGAGCTCGATTATAATGTTATGAGAATTTATTGTAGTGAGTTATTTTATTTTATTTAATGATTGAGCCTCTATTAAATTACGTAAAGTAAAAAAAATCTTGATGGGTGATTTTAAGAGAGTGCCTTAATGCATTCATTTTTGGATCTTAGAAATCACTTGAATATTAATAATTTATTTTAAGTTTTATTTGTTTATTATTGCTTTAATTATTGGATCGTGGATTAAGAGATCCTTTATG
>CATIWO010550052.1:0-12063 GCA_949673435.1 Macaranga tanarius | reverse complement strand
GAATTAAAATAATTATTTGTTCTTTAATTAATTTAATAAAATTAGGTTATTTGACATTGTAAAATAATTTAATTAATTCTAGATTTAAGTTTTGTAATTTATTAATATGCATCTAGCTAGAATTTATTAATTATGTTTATTTTGCATTAACTTTGTTAGTTTTTGTAGGATATTTTGATTTATGATTTGTGTTGCAGGCCTACACATTAGATAGCCCATGGGCTATTTTTATTTATTTAAGTTGTTGTTTATTTTTATTTATTCTGCATGTAAATATGAGTTGTAACTCATTTCTCCTCCCTCATTTTTTTGTGTGTGCTTTTAATTTTGGTTGTTTTATTTTTATTATTGTATTTTGGATTATTGTTGAATAGTGTGGATGTATGGATCAGACCAAATTATATGGAAATTGTACTAATTAATAACTTGAGCTAAAACTAAAATTTGGAATTTAATTGAGGCCCATTTGCATGTAATTAAAAGGATAATTAAATAATTAAAATTAATAAAACATAAAATACAAACGGAGGCCGATCGCAAGATCGGGTGGGCCATTCAAAAGCCCATACCCAGTTTCCGGACCCAATCTCTGAGGACGGCTGTTGGGCTCCTTCCGTAGGATCCAGTTGATGTAAAAGTGTTCCCGGATTTTACCTGCGTGGCGACTCCATTCTTCGACCTAAGCCTATCAAGGCCCAAAGTTGTATTTCTAGTGGGCCCTGAGCCTGCACAGTGTCGTGGTCGCCGGACACTTGGGCGTGCGCTGAACTCCGCCGCCTACAGTGTGTTTTATTTAAATAAATATAATTTATTTAAAATTTGAATATCTTAAATTTATAAAATTATTTATCGTTAAAGCAAAAAATAGTCTAATTTAATTTAAGTGAATAATAAATTGTTAAGAATTTAATATATGTAGAGCAGCAGTGGACTTAACAAAATCAATATTATTTATTTATTTATTTGGGCCGTGTTGTAATTTCCATCTTCTTTTTGGTTAAAGCAAAGCTCTCCTCTGTTTCTTCTCTTTAGCTTACAGAGTTAAGAGTTCAGTTGCAGAGAATTGTTAAGAGGAGGGAAGGGAATGGAATCTGCCAACTCCAAAACCTTCGTCACAACGAGACCTACAAATAATCATCGCCTCTTGTTTGATCGCCGTTACGGTTGGGTGTAAATTTCTATCCTTATTCTACAATTCCTTTTCTGTTTTTTTTAGTAAATTTTTAGTATCAGTGTTTACACTCATACACCACCCGCATGCTTATTTAAGAGGATAATTTCCTGTTTTTTCTTAATGGAATTATTGTAGAATTGATGAATGGAAAGACCCATCAAAGGAAGCTTTAGCTGGAGGTCGTGGAATGTAAATAAATATTTTCCCTCTCAATTTTCTTCCCTTTTCTCACTAACCAATCGGAGCCCTAAAGTAAAGAATTCAATATACATATGTATATTTTTTTTTCTGGGTACAGGTTCTGCATATTGCCTCTAGCGAAGGCTTTCTTAAATAAAGCTTCACAGTCTGTAAGTTGGCTTTTCTTTTAACCTTCTCTTATTTAATAAATTTGGTGCCCTTGTAATATTGTGTAAATTTGTTTTTAGTTAAGCTCATTTAATTCGATTTCATTTAGAAGATATCTGTTTTTGATACTTTACTAGCTGTGAATCTCTGCACACGACAGAAATCTGACTTAAATTTATATATTTGTTGCCTTCTGAATGCGCATTGACATTGTTCTTGTAGTTGAAGATGAATTCTTGAACTTTTTCAATCTTTTCATCTGCACTGAGAAATGTGGTTTTCCCTTTAACATGTCAAATATACAGGAAAAGAAATATAGACCTAGAAGTCAGAATCAAAGAATGTAAGAGCCAAAGTTGATGAATTTAGAGTAGCCTATAAGATGGTTAGAGGCTTTTAGGTTCTTTATCCATTTGAGATTTAGCATAACTGCAATCTTAGGATACCTGTTCAAAGGAAATATATGACAATAAACCTCTTTGATGAGATGCTCTCCTTCTCCATGTATTTTCCAAGTTACCTTCTGTATGTTCCCTTGTTATATTTTAAGAGGATATGTGTATGAGAAAGAGTGCCAGAAGTTCTTTATTGTTGTGGAGGTGAGAGCTGCAGTGGCTTTAGAGATTACAAATAAACTTGGTTCTGCATAACCATTTGCATCATATAATGCTCTCACTTGACCTGGATTTGTTGGAGCAAGCGATCATTAGACATAAAGCATAACAGCTGCAGTCACAATTCCAAGCTGGGTATAAATAACACTCATCCAAATCAAATATATCATGTAGTGGTCAGAAAATTAGTAACTTATAAAGGTGCCGCATTTGCTTTGCTGGAATCAGGTTCCTTAACTGGATTTTTTTTTTTTATATATATAGACTTCTGATCTTACATTTTTTTTTTTTTTTTATTGAGGCATGGTGACAAAGATAGTCATGGAACCAAACTCTCTTTGTAGCTATGGACTTGTACACATAGGCATTGTTGATAGCATTAAGGATGTTCCTTATAGCCTAGTCTATATCCACAGCTGACGTGACTCTGTACTGACACCTTTCCCTTTGTAGACGGCTAAGTGACTTTGTAACCTTAACTGCACCTTCTCTTTGATATCCCTCGACCTAATCATTTTCCCCAAGAAATGTCCAATTGGATTAAAGTTCTAGTTTATCCTTGACATCTTCATTCACCTTTGGATTTAAATGCTTGTACTTTTGTAGTGCCACTGGATTTCATTTGTTTTTGCTGTTCTGTTTTCTAAAGAATATGAGAAACAAAAGCATTAAAAAATGTATAGAGAGGAAAACTATAGTTATCCTTTCTTTTCACTCACGTTATTTTCACTTTCTTGCAGATTAACCTTGCAGCAAATTTTGCTGTCAAAGTTTTCGAAAGGCCAGATCTTTTCACCCCTCAAGCAGTGAAGGAGAATCTTGATCAACAGCTTAAAAATTTGAATTCCACCCTGAGAAAACAAGAAATCAAATGGTTGCCTCTGATGGACAAATTCAAATTTCCATCACAAACTCCCTCTTTTCCTTCACATCTACAGATGCAAACGGGAGAATCTCAGACTGCTTGAAGTATGCAAATTTAACTCTATTTATTTTTGCATGTATCCTCCTGTGTTACTTCAGGTATATGTTGGATTTACATGAGCTCTCATGTCTAGAACCCAACCTTTTCTTGCTTGGTACAATATATGTTATGAATTTTGACTTTATTCGGATAGAAATATATGTAGATCTATTTAGCAGCCGAAATGCTAAACTTTGAAAGCAATGTTTGCAGCTTTTAAAAATTCATAAACCTCTTATTGGAAAAAATAACCATGGAATATTCATTTGTAAATTAGACTTTATGATGCCTCAATTTTAAACTTTTGGCAAAATTTCAAATTTATCTGTATTCTCTTAAATTTTAGCATTTTTTTAAATATAAAAGTAATTCTACTGTGCTAGATTGAGTTGACATGCTGGCATTGCTTCTAGTGCCCGCCTAATTCCAAAAATTAAGCAAGCATACGAGGTACCCATTGTGACACATTCATGTTCAAAAAATATCTAATTTATCGATTAATGATAATCCACAAAAGAAATTGTGAAGAATTCACCAACTAGACCAAAAATTGAAGAAATCGGCTGAAGATTCAAGCTGTGCGGAGGATACATGCAATTTTGTATGTGCATTTTTAATTTTATATATACAAATTGATGTGAATTTACTTATTATGTACCTCTTGATACATTTTGGTTCAATTACTATGTGATAAAATGACTGATAAATTTTTATAGGGAAATTTTAAAATGAATCCGACTATGAGGGAAAAAAGCCTTTTTTAAATAAAAATGATTATGTAAGAATAAGATGTTTTGAAGCTCTGATATTATATAAAAATTGAAAAAGTTAAATATTTTCATCTAACAGAATAAAATTTTAGATTATATGAAAATTCAGTTGATGTGTTTTCGACATGTAATATCTTTACTATATAAAAATAAAAAAATTTACCATTTATTTACTTAATTTTTGACAATTAAAAGTAAAATTTTCAAACATCCAATTTTATATATTTTTTTGAAAAAGCATTTTAATCTTCAATTTTAATATTTTCTTAAATTTAAAATTATATAATTTTAAAAAATAAGTTAAGAAAATTAGAGAAGTATTTCTTTATTTAATTTTAAAAATCTATTTTTCCATAAAATATTTCCATTTTAATTTTACAATAATTTTCTTATACAAATTCTCTAGAAATTTTGGTAATATTGATAGCATAAAAGAGAACGTGGCTAAATTGGAAGCCACTCACAAACACATCAGCTAAAAAATTTTTACACATGTTATCAGACCCAATTCCCACCACCAATTTTCGCATCCAAACGAATAATCCTCCCACCATTATTTTTTACATGGCAGTTTTCCAGCTTCAAGAATCTTCAGCATCAGCACGAGCGAGCTACTGCTTGTAGCTCTCCTCTTTATCTCCTACACCATTTGCACAAAATGCGCGCCCTTCTCACCTTAAGGCAACCCCCATCATCATCATCATCACCATGTCTTCCCTCAAATTTCCACTCCTCTTCCCCTCCTGCTTCTTCCTGCACTTCTTTTCTTTATAGCTTCAGACCCAGTAAACGTTTTCACTTCTTGTCCCCTTGTTCTTCTCTTAAACAAACCAAGAAACAGACTCTTCAAAAGAGCACCAATGCTCCCCAGAGTTTGAGGTGGTTCTTGAATCCTAAAAGTGGCAGTGGTGATGATGATGATACTAACGTTAGTGATGATGGTAGTGGATTGCAAGGGGAAACCGCTGTTAAAGGTACCCTTTTGGCTGGTGTTTTGTTGTTGGGTGTTGTTGGTGGATTTGGTACTGTTGGTTATATTTATAAAGACCAGATCAGTGCTTTCTTGAATCAGTTTTCTGGGTTTATTGAAGGTAATTTCTTTTTCTTTTATCAATTTGTTATGTGTTTATTTTGCTTCTTTTAGTAATTTCTTTTCAACTTTGGATATTAATTTCAATTGGAATTTAAGTTTCTTAATCCAGTTTATATGTTTCATTGAAGGAAATTTCCTTTTGGGCATATGCATTTTGTTGATTCTTTGTGAATTTTAGTGAATTTGCTTGAAAATCAATGCAGTTCCTGAAATTTTTCCCTTGGTTTCGGTGTCAATGCCGTGTTAAAGTTTTTGTTTCGTAATAATTTTTATTTGGCATTGCTGAGAATTTTGGGAGGATTTGAACATGTTCTTAATTGAATTCAGTTGCTACCAAAAATATGTTCTCAAGAAATTGAATTCTTCTTTTATTTTATTGAGTACTTGTGTCTTAACGGATTTTTGTTTATGTGCTTCATATGCATTTGATAAGAGTCAATTTTCGTCCGATATCATTCTGGAATGAATGGTATTTATATTTTGATGTCACTAAATGGAGCATTGTTATTGTACAAGTTACTTGTTCCCACTCTCACAAGTGTTACACAAATTTGTATGAATTGTATGGCTTTTCTTCATTTTGTGATTATTACATTTACAAAACCCAATAAACAGCTTCAATGTTTACGCTTTGTGTTGTCATGGATATATCCTATCAACTGTCGATTGTTGCTTTTAACATTCTCCTTAATATGCTAGTGTCTTGATTCTGATATTCACAGGGATGAGTGATAGATTATAGAATTTTTATTTTCCTTGACTGCTGGGAAAGTTTTAAGCATAACAGATAATTTAAAAAGTTTGTGAGGGATGAAACTATAATTGAGTGTTATCTCCAGAAATGTTGTTAAAATTTCTCTGGCAAAGCTGCAAAGTTAAACTAGCTGTCTTTTAGGTCTTCTTAATGCTAAATTCCATTCTGAATGTATCCCACAGAGTTTTAGAATTATTGTACGGTTAAGTATAATAGGTGAAAGTGAAATTCACTGTCTATTTCTCATGGGATCAACAGAGGACATCTTTTAATTGTTACTGTGGTGGCAGGCTGACTGAATCTGGTGGAGCATTGTTAGAAGCTGTCTTGTAATAGTTTTTAGGACAAGAAGATGAAAGAAAAAAAATTGACTTAGTCATGTGAATTCAATGCTCCTCAGTTATCCATTTGTGAATTATACCCAAGTATTGAACATAAGTGCTTTGAGAGTTTAGAAAAATGTTTTGAGAGAATTTGGATTGTTGTTATATTTGACAAATCTGGTTGGTCCAAGCTGGAGGTGGAAGGTAGTGTAATGGGGAAATGTCTGTGCAAAATTTCATCTTTATTTGTGGTTCTTATCAAACATGTCTCTTTACAATTATTTCTCATGCGGAGTTAAGTCCAGAGGCTCCATAGTTCTCAGCAATGGAAATTTGTATTCGTTTTTCATTTTCTTTTAATTGTTTAATTTCTCTGTTTTCTTAATATAACTTTAATATGGCCTATATTTTCTATTTCCTGGATGGTTGACAAGGGAAAGGAACAATAAGTTCTGATGCTTTTCTTGTATTTATAGTGTGTTAATAAAATTTATATTTTGCACATAGCGTTGCTTTAACAGTTTTGCACCTGATTCAAATTAATGTACTGGGTTTGTTTAATGCGGTGCTATTATATTGTAAATGTTAGTCCTTTCCCTTGGTAGCAGCTGGGAGTGTTTCGAAATAGAGCTAAATACAGTGAAAACTTGAGTTATTATTCCATTCTTCGTCATAGAGTGCACTTACTTGACATTGTTCTTTCTTGATCAGGTTACGGAACAGCTGGATATGCTTTGTTTGTAGCAGTTTATGCAGGACTTGAAGTAAGCATGTTATTTGCTTTTGTGACTTCAATGCTGATTCTCTTCTTGATAATTAATTTGAAACCAACATCAAAAACTAATTTGAAACCTTAAACTTAAGGTATTCATGATTGCAACTTGTTTACCTGATTCAGTTAACTGCTCTAAAAGGCTCACAAGGGGCATTGTTTCGACCTGCAACATCATGATTCGAAAGAATTCTATCGTCAATTTACTCTTTTTATTTATTTATTTTATCCCTGAAGAATCATTTAATAATCCATTTGCTTTGTATTGCATATGCTTGTAATTATTTCATTGACATTAAAATAGCACGAATTATTTCCCTGCGCTCAATCTAACTTTTAACTAATTTGCTCTGCTAGATCCTTGCAATTCCAGCAATCCCGCTAACTATGTCAGCGGGTCTTCTTTTTGGCTCTGTTATTGGGACCATTATTGTATCTATAAGTGGAACGGTAAGTTGGGTTGCATGAATGTGCCTCTTGTTACAAACATAGGAGAAGAAAACCTTGACCTTGTGTTTTGAAAGGTATATTTGATATGCTTGTACCCTTTTCAGGTCGCTGCAAGTGTTGCGTTTCTAATCGCAAGATATTTTGTCCGTGAGCGTATTCTTAAACTGGTTGAAGGGAATAAAAAGTTTCTTGCTATTGACAAAGCTATTGGTGAAAATGGCTTCAGAGTTGTTACTCTTCTTCGTTTGAGCCCTTTGCTTCCATTTTCTCTAGGGAATTATTTATATGGACTGACGTCTGTTAAGTTCCTTCCATATGTTTTGGGAAGGTTTGCTTTTCATTCATCTTCTTATGGCTATTACGTATAATGTTGACTTTCTGTTATAGGTATTGCTATGAGATATCATTTTAGTTGCTTTTATTGAAGATTGAATTTTTGTTCTGTATATTTGGCATCTGCTGTGATACACAAATTGTTTGCTTGCGAAACCATGCATACTTTCTATGCTTTTGCTTAGTTTAATATGACCATTTCATTTGATTTTTACATGCAAGGGAGCTATTTATGTTTGGTCTAGTGGTCCTGTCCATTTTTGTAGCTTGATTTTCACATTTGTTTTATGTTTTATTCCCTCTTTTTAGATATGGATAAGCTAAATATATATTATGAACAATATCAGAGCATACATTTCTTCTACATAACTTGGCAAGTATGTTGATGATGTGATATTATTTTTCTTTTGTTGCATACATCTGAATTGAATTAGTCCTTAAACCTGAAATTAGTGTCCAAACCTATTCGGATACCTGGATACGAGGCAAAACGAATAGTTAATGTCGTAATACCTGAGGTTTTTAGATTCTTATGTTTGCATGAATTTTTTTTTTTGGGTTAATGTGCCTTGTGAATTATGTGCAATTACATACATTACCTTGTCATGTATCCTAACTAATTCAGCTACAATCTCATGTAGTTGGTTGGGAATGCTTCCGGGGACATGGGCTTATGTGAGCGCTGGTGCATTTGGCCGGGCAATTATTGTGAGTTTTACCTTTCTGCATTACTATAAATTCTGTTTTTGTCCAGAGTTTGAAGCATTATCTTAGCTTGTCAGTTATTTATGATAGATTGATATTCATATTATATGATAGTAGTAACAATGAAATTTAATGAAAATGATCTGTCATAGACCATAATGTATAATCATATGTTGGAGCTTGTTTATTCTTTTCTAGATTGGGTGATTATCTCGCATTCAAGGGCATATATATAATATTGTCTTTGTTTTTTTTTTTTTTAATCATAAATGCATGGAATGTTTCAGCAAGATGAATCTGATATTGGATTGATTGGAGGAAACAATTCATTGTTAACTCTCGGGCTAGGATTGTTGGCAACAGCATTCGCTGCAACATATGTGACAAAACTTGCTAAGGTAAGGCCAGGCTGCTTTAATTGCTATTCCTAATACGACCAACGAAGATCTTACTATTATTGTTTAATTGATTCATTCTGGTTAAATGCAGGATGCAGTAAAAGACATTGAGTAAAAGCAAGAAAATTGACCATGCCAAGTTCTTGCAAAATTAATTGAAATTGTTAGATGAATGGGGGTCTCTTCATCATGATGTAAATGCTTGTGTATCATTTTGACAATGAAATCATATAGGAAAATGGCCCATATTCATCTCCCTTTTTACTCTTCTATAAAATGGGGATCATTTAGGTTTGCTATCATAGATAAATTGAGTAGAGTCCTAGTTTAACTTTATTCTGCTTTCAAAGTTAGTAGTAGATGTAATTTTGCTCAATTTCCTTCCCTAGGAATAATGGAATGGCTTGTCTGCTCCGATGCATTACACTTGACAATTAACAGTTAGATAAACAAGTATTTTTAGTGCTTTAGATTTTGAAATCTTGATGAGTGATGAGTATCCTGGGTAAACAAATATTTAGGGGGATTTTTACAAAAATAAACTAAAAACAAAAAAAAAATTTCAAAAATACATTTTACTTTAAAAAAAAAAAAATTTTTTTTTTTGTGAAAATAAATTTCGAAAATACGGTGTTTTACATTGTAAACACCATGTCAAACAGAATGAGCAAATATAAATCTTAAATTAAGAGTTCAAATGCAAAACAATTATTAGTTATCTATTTTATCGATAACATTTTTATCAAAAATTTAATGACACATAATTTTTAATACCTTTTAAAAAAATTAAATACAAAATAATCTCTAATACATGTATTTCACTTTTAAAAATTTTAATTAACTCAATTTTTAAAAATTTTAATTAACTCATCTACTAAAAAAGTTGTAATATTTAAAGAAGCTTTAATATTTAAAGAAATAAATTAATAAAAAATATAGTTATAAAAAAAAATTAAAACAACAAAAAAAAAGTATGAAAAAATAACTGGAAAATAACTTGAGAAACAATTAATTCGAATAATTTTGTTTGTCTTTATTTTATAAAGTATAAAATAGAGCTATAACATTTTCATGTTTCATTAAATTTATTTATTTCAAAAAATCATATTTTTTATTTTTAAAATTTTTATACTCATTTACTAAAAAATTGTAATATTTAAAGAAATAAAACAATTAAAAAACATCAAAACAACATGAAAACAATCTTAAGTAACCAAAAAATAATAAATAATGTCAAAACAATCTCACACAACTTCAAAACAACCATTCAACAAGTATAAAACAATTAGAAAACAATATGAGAACAACCAATAAAAAATTTATAATATTTAAAGAAATAAAACAATTAAAAAACGTCAAAATAACCTCAAAACAACATGAAAACAACATTCAACAACTAAAAAACAATAAATAACGACAAAACAACCTCACAACAACCATTCAACAACTATAAAACAATCAAAAAATAACTAGAAAATAATATGAGAATAATCAATAAAAAATTTATAATATTTAAAGAAATAAACAAAAAATATCAAAACAACCTGAAAACAATCTTCAGCAACTAAAAAATAATAAATAACGTCAAAACAACCTCATACAATCTTAAAACATTCATTCAACAACCTAAAACAACTAGAAAACAATATGAGAATAACCAATAAAAAATTTGTAATATTTTTAAAAAATAAAACAATTAAAAAACATCAAAACAACCTCAAAAGTAGCATAAAAACAACATTTAACGATAAAAAATAATAAATAACATTAAAACAACCTCACACAATCTCAAAACAACTATTCAACAACCATAAAACAATTAAAAAACAACCAAAAAATAATTTGAGAACAACGAATAAAAAATTTGTAATATTTGCAGAAATAAAACAATTAAAAACATCAAAATAACTTGAAAACAATCTTCAACAAAACACCACATATAACACCATATCACAACACACACCCATCAAATCAACGAGAAACCAAAAATTTATTAACACCCATAACTAGAGGTGAGCACGGTTCGGAAAAATCTGGGGAAAAAAATCTCTGTGGACATATAGTTTAGCTGGCCCGATAAAAAAAGCCCAATGATGAAAAAAGACACGTAAGCCCAACTTGCTGAGGAATCCGGTTCAGGCCCATTAATGAAAAATCCAAAATCGTAATCTGAGCCCCACATACCAGGCTCGATGAACCAAGTCCAACAAGTTAAACCCAACGGGCCGGCCCAGACAGCCTGAGAGCCCGAGGACGCGCGCCTCCCCACTCGGGGGCGCCGCCTCCCCATGCGGGGGCGCCGCCCCTACAATGAGGCGCACGCCTTCCCTCCACGGAGGCGTGCACCTCTGTAGAAGACAGCGCATGGCTCTCTTCAATAGAGGCCTAGCACCGACTGACATCTTTGAAAAATAAGAAAAGCTCATCTGTGGGAAGTCAGGAGGTGGGTGAGTGATTTGGGGGAGAAAAATGGGGGGAAATGTGGAGGATAAGAGAAAAGGGAGGGTCTGAAAGAGGGGAGGTTGGCAGAGGGAAAGAAAAAAAAACTTTGACAGAAAGAAAATACAAAAAAAAAAAAAAAAAAAGAACAAAAGGATAATCCAAGAACTGAGGGGCCTGGATTAGGATTTTGGTGGCAAGAAGGAGAGTTTCAGAGTTGATTTTGAGGGCAAAACACTTTCTGATCAAGCGTCACAGTAAAAAATCTCTCCCTTTTTGAATTCAAGTTTGATTTTCATTTTTATTCCTTCATTCTTGTTGTTTAGCATATGTTCTTAATTTCTTTAGTGTTGTGAGTCATTTGTTGTTAGTTTGTGCTATTTTATTTGGAGTAAAGTAGTTATGTGGTCTTTAAAAATGTGAAAATTTTATTTCTGCCCGGATAAACCAGAGGGCGCCGTCCTCCCTCTCGGGGGCGCCGCCCTCGCATGCGGAGGCGCCGCCCTCCCACTCGGGGGTGCCGCCTCCCCAGCTGGAGACTCCCGTCTCTACGAATCAGAACCCCGCCTTTAGGAATTGGACCGAAAATTTTAAATTTCTGACCGTTAAGAGAGGAGGCGCCGACCCCCCTATGGAGGCGCAGCCTTCCCTAGCGGAGGCGCCGCCGGCCCCCATGGAGGCGGGCGCCTCCGCGGACCAGAGACACGTGTCTCTCGCGTCCCAGTCTGCACAGGTCCCCTTTATTTTCAGATTTTATTTTATGGATAGTTTGGTTATTTGCTTAATTTATTTCTTAGTTTTATTTGTAAATTTATTTTTAATTAATGTTTGTTTATCTTATACATTTCTTGGGGGTTTTATTTATCAAATTTATAATGATTTAAATATTAACTGAGCAAGCATTTAAGCAGAGTACGGGTTATTAT
>CATIWO010550049.1:0-20948 GCA_949673435.1 Macaranga tanarius | reverse complement strand
ATTTTTGTTTGATTTTTAGGACTTAATTGCAATAATTCTTTAAAGAATGAACCGAATTTTACTAGATTAAAGTCAAAATGAAACCAAAAAAATATTAAGGTCAAATATAAACTTTGGAGTAAAGTTGAGGGTCCAATTTGGTCCTTATTCCCGCCCCTTTAACGGTATCCGTACGAAGTTTTTTTTTTTAACGGTGTTATGGACGGAGGGTCCAATGTGGCCCAAAAAAAAATACGTTAAGGTCCATTTTAGTCCAAAAAAAACAAAAAGGTCCAATGTGGGATTTGGGCAAAAGTTCAGGGTCCAATTTAGCCCTTTTCCCTTGAAACAATGATTGTCCAATGACTAGTGGCTGTGGTAATGTTAGGGATAGTGCCACGAATGCTAAAAAAAAAATCTCATATTGGAAAGTTGTAAAGGAGGTCTTTTGTTTATAAACGTGGGCACTGCAAACTCTAACAGGTTAGTCTTTTGGAGAGAGGATAATGAACACGTGACAAGTGGTATCAGAATCGACTTTACTCTTCTCCATTATGAGGTCCCTTTGAGAGACATTAGGATCAAGATAGACCCGGATCATGATGGGTCTCTTTCCTCCTTGGGTTTGGTCGCAATCGGGTGGAGCAGGTCTTGGTTTTTAAACGTGGGCGCTGCACACTCCAATAGATTAGTCTTTTGGGAGAGGATAATGGAGTCTTTTGGGAGAGGGTTATGGACCCGTGACAATAGGTTGTACTGTACGGTTCAATTATTTAACTATGTAACTGGCCAGCTTGCAAGTCCCATACTTCAATTTTGTGTTCCATTGCACGAGATTTTCCCACATCTGGGCCAATGAATATGCAGTCCTTAAGTCTCCTTAATGCCAAAATTTCCAAAAAATTGGAAGATAAGCAAACCTACAAGTCTAAGTCAAAAGTCCTCCCCAGTCAAACTGTACAATACCACCATAAGAGACAAAGACATAGTATTGATCATCAACAAGACTTTGTATTGATCATCTTAAGAATCCTTCAATTCTGCTTGGCTTGAGCTTACAATTGAAAGCGCATGGAGATGGAACATATCCTTACAACAAAGAAGCATAAGTTGGAGATCTTTGATATTCTCAAAGAAGCTCTAATGATCTTTGGCAAAAATTCCAACTTCTTGATCTTTACCTTGTTAGCCACTCTTCCTTTGTTCTTCTTCTCCATTTATTATGAAATTTTCCTCGAAACAACCATCGTTGAAGCCATAGAGGTTCTAAGAGTACCCCCTGATGGCTATTTCAACAATAACTGGTCAAGCTTAGACTACATAATCCAGCAACTGCACCAGAAACTTTCCCACAAATTGATTCAGCTATTTCTATTTTTTCTTGTTCCCCTTCACCTCCTTGAGCTCAGCACTATGCTTGTGACTGTTAATTTAGCATCAAAGATATACACAGAGGGGATATCAATGACCATCAAAGAGATTGTGCAGGTGCCGATTCGACACGAAACATTGAGAAATGCTTTTATCACATCAACATATGTCGCCTACTTGAGAACTTGCACTATACTTGGATTTGTGTGGTTGTTAACAACCTACTGCGTGTTCTGGAGCAACATTGATTATAGTGCATTTTTTGCTAGGATTTTTGGGGTGGCTTTCGTACTGCTGCTAGCAAAATACCTGGAATGGAGTGCTTGGTGGAATTTAAGCACTTTGGCATCAATTTTGGAGGAAAAAATATATGGGGCTGAAGCATTTGCTCTATCAGCAATTTTTGGCAGGGGTAACAGGCGACAAGGAAGTCTCTTGACACTCGTTTTCTTTGCTTGGCAGCTTCTTCTAAGGTTGCCGTGCATTGCTACTCAATGCTACGAAGGAAGGAGAGCAACTCAAGTGCAATTGGTTTTGCTCTGCAGTGGTAATGTGGTAAAGTGGGTTGCCTTTATGGTTTATTTTTATGATTGCAAGAGGCAGAAGCTGGAGCAGATAGTTAACGAACAAGTATAGGGAGAGATTAAATAATTTAGTTGAGTTTTCCTTTCCATGTCTCTGTAAATATTTGTTAATTATCAATAATATAAATGCAGTAATTAAACTTAGTATATGAATAAAATAAATCAATAAGCTTTAAAGGGCAAGCAACTAATAAGACAATTTATCAACTTGGCTGAACTGCTATTTTTTAAATTTTGCATGCGCTCACGAGTCATGACTGTTCATAGGGGATGGAGAAAACATTTTTAACTCCAACAATTAAAGTACAAGCTCCTCCTACTTAAACCATAATCTGAATATTAAAAACTCAACATTTATTCCACGGCTCATTGCCAGATGGACTATTTGGGCGAGGATGTAGGCCAACACTACAAAAAGCTTGAATCCTGCTCTTTTAGTGTTCTTCAAAATTTCCTTCATTTAGCTTTTGCATCAATCACCTTCTTTGCAAAAGATGGCAAACAGAAAGCAGCAGAATGAATCTGGAATTAGAAGCACAGGTTAGCATCAGAACATAACAACATTAAAATCACTTGTGAGTTCAAGTAAAATTCAATTGCCGCAGAACATGGGAGTACCTCTGAATTGTAAAACTTCAAGGGTCTTGTTGATTTGCTATCATTAGCATCTATGGGATTAACTGGATATTTGAAATCAACAGAGGGTCCCTCAGTAGAGCAGAGCATGAAACCAATCACCCCACTAGAAAAGAATAAAAGCATTAAAAGTCCGTAACATATAATATGCCACAATCCACTACAGCACTACCACAAGCAAAGTAGAGAGTCAAAAGCAGCAAAATATTACACAATATGTTTAAATCCCATATAATTCTAGAAGTGAGAAAATGGAGAGAGAGAGAGAATACAAGGGTCCTCCAGTTCTGAGAAGTAGAACTACATGATGCACACAAAAAGGTCAGGACGACGAAGGGGAGAGAGGGAGAGGAGTAAATAGCAGGGAATAAGTGCAGACCTTGGATAAGTTGGAACAGTGGTCCAGGCATAGTTGACTGAACCTTTAAATATCTGGCGGCAGTTTGCTACAATATCCTCAATGATGTGCATATGAAGCCATATACTTTCTGCCTGAGTGCACACAACCCCACCAGGACGAAGAGCCCTTGCCACTGACTCAAAAAAGGGCTTCTCAAAAAGCTCTTGTGCAGGACCTGAATGATCAGATGCAATGACTTGCGTAATGAATCAACGATTCCTATGCTTTCGTCGATGAGTGTAAAAATACAGAAGATTGTTAGGAATATCAGTACCTATTGGATCAGACGAATCTACTATAATTGCATCATAAGCTCCAGCAGGAGCATTTTTCAAAAATGCCACACCTGTGAAATTTGATGAAAATTCCAGCAATTAATTAGTTGACAAAGGGCAGAAAAACGGGATAAAACAAGAAACCGGTAGTTCATACCATCACCAACATGGAGAGTCACGCGAGGGTCCTCATACCCAACTGCTATATTAGGGAAAAATTCTTTAGAAACCTGGAAAACAGTACAGACATAAGGTACGCCATTAAAATTGAGGCTGTGTTCAACCATAAATCTGTTGGGTCCATTAGTCCACAAAATTGGAGCCTATCTAAGAAATGCAACAAAGAATATACAATTCTTCTATGGAAACAAACCCTCTGACAATAACATCTAAGCATAGGAAACCTGGAAATGCTCAAAAACAAAAAAGAAATCTTTAAATGTCCTACTCACATCAACAACCATCTGGTCTATTTCACATAAGTCAATCTTCTCGACAGAGGAATGCCGAGCCACTTCCCGCAGGACCCCACCATCTCCTCCACCAATGACCAAAACCTGAAGCAGTAAAATAAAGTGAAGATTGATAGAACAGAATAAATAAACCAAGACAATAAATCTTTTGTTGCATATCATGAATGCTACTTTAAAGTACCCAGTACTTCAAATAAAGCATGTCACTTCAACCAATATTCGACAAAACGGAAATTTGGTCTGAGTATAAAAAGCATTCGCACTTGGATTCTCAAGCTTTATGATTCTTTTGTTCAAGTTCTCCAAAGGCTCATATGATTTCCAATACAAAAGAGCAAGTACCAAACCGAATGTACTTAATATCCTCATAACAGCAAAGCAAAGACAATCAAAGCTCATGCAACAAATTCTTGTCTTCCCTTAACCAAAAAATATAAAACCATAATCTTCTATTCTCTCAAACTACGCATATATAAGTATTAGTCATATGAAATAACACTGCATTATGTAAAATTCTCAAACATGATGAAATTCGTTACATATACCATGGTTGTTGGTCAAAGCTTTCAGTTTGGATACATAACACTAGATCAGGTAAGTAAATAAGACTTATCTATCATAAAGCATTTTAATTTGATTCTTCCAATAGCACAAATACCTTCTTTGGATTTGGTATTGAGCAAAGTGGGAGGTGGGTTATCATTTCTTGATACGCACATTCATCCCTCTCTGTGAGCTGAATCACCCCATCCAAAACAAGAACCTTTCCATATGTTGATGACTGTGGAGCACACAAAAATATATTTCTTAAATATGCGTATATTTATATGTGGTTTATTGCACCATATGCATGTATAAAGAACAAAAAACTAAGATGTTTCTAGAGCATCAATCACCTGAAAGACCATAACATTCTGGTAGTCAGACTTCCCTTGAAATAAGATCTTCTCCACTTTTAAGGAATGTGCCTCCCCTGCAGATTTCAAAGTAGAATATTTTTAAAAATATAACATGAATGACAAAGGATGGCAACTGGAACTGCTGGTGTGAGCAAGAAAAGAAGTATTTGACTGAGAAAGCCACATTTCAACTCCCAAGGCAACACACATGAAAAAGCATAAAAAAGAAATGCATTAAGGAGACATAACAGAGTCAACAATTTAGTATAATAAACTCCAATAAATTGCAGGCCATACAAAATCTACCTAAATAAAATAGCAGATGAACTTAAATTAAGTTAAAGAGAAACAGAATAAGAGAGTCACCAGGCTTGTACTCCAGGCAAAAAAAAATGTCACATTCCTAATAAATGCGAAAAACTTGTAAGGCTCGCATGAATTTCACAAACTCACCTCACTCAGAAGAGAAAACAAACAAACCATTCCAGCGTGAAAATTAATTATAGAATATTATAAATTTACTCTTATGGTCACTTGAAACTGCAGAAAATTAATTATATGATTTGCTCAGCAAATTAAGGGGAAACAAGGCCATGCTAGGCCAGCATTAAAAGGTTATAGAAACATATAATGGAAACAAATATAAACTCAAATTTCCTATATTCAAAATAAAACTAGACCAATTAATATATTGTCAGTACATGATCATCATAGCCACCCAACAATATATTCTGGCTCCATTCTAGCATGGAATCTTTCTTCTGTAAAGAGGGCCACACACACTAGACACATATAGCTCCATCCACTGAAAATAACAGCTAAAAAGGCCTTCTTGCAGCTGTACCAAATAGTTATTGAAAACAAAAAGCACATCATACAAGCCACATCTAATAACATTTTTTAACAAAAACAAAAAACAAAACTTTAAAGAAAAAAAAACGCACAACCCATTAATCATATATTGAAAAAAGAAAAACAACCCAGATAACAAAAACATGCAAAGAAGCTATGAAAACAAATACCCAGAAATAAAAAAACACAAAAAGCATAAAAATTGATGGAAAAAAAGCATACCAGGCCACATTGGGCTAATCTCAGAGAACCAACCAGGAATAACAGAGGATAAATAATCACTATTACTATTATTATTAGTGGTACCACCCTCTGTCTCCATAGCTACACTAGTAGTAGCAGTAGCAGAGACACCATTTACAATCTCTAAATCATCTTCTCTTGGCCTTTTAACAGGCAAATCATTATTAGACAAAACAACACCAACACTTTCTTCTTCAGCAGCCATAATATCAAACACCTAAAAGCCAAAAACCCCTATAAAAAAAAATCAAAACCTAAAGCAAAGAGAATTTTTTTTATCAGCAACAACAGCTGAAGAGAAGCCACACAATTTTGGGTATGTCGCTTTATATAAAGAACCCAAAAAAAGCAAGAAAGAATATGACAAATATTTTTACGTAATTAAACAATTAAAAAAAAGAGAGTAAATTGTTGGGGAATAGTAGCATCACGCAAAAAGAAATTTGCTTGGTGAAGACGCGTAGTGTCTTCTCCGTTGTTCTTCTTTTTTTTTTCTAGGCTGCAAGAAGAAGCAGAGAGAGAAAATGAGAGAAGGGGTGTGGCTGTGGGTATGCGTATAATATGATATGTGTCAAAGAAAGTGGCTGTGTGTAGTGGTGTGTATATATGATGATGATGATGCGATGATGATGAAAAAAAGTACAAATATAAAATGATAGAGCTCTCAATTAGGGTTAGCAACTTTGGGATGAGAGGTCTGTTATTATTATTTTTTTTGTTTTTATAATTACAGTAAAAATAAGGTCATGAATTTGGGGTGAGCAATAAAAACCGGATCCAAAATTAAATTAAAATTTTATATTTCGGTTCGGTTTGATTTGTAGTTTTAGAATAAAAAATATTGATTTAAATATAATAAATTAAAATTTAATTATATATATATATTTTTTTTTTTACAAAAATACGTATAATTTATGGGTAGGTGTGTCTATTTTGATCTACAATAATCTATATTCAAATCTTCAAAATCTCTTTTTCTTTTAAATTTAGTTAATTAAAAATTAAATTGTTATAATTTTATAAATGAGTGTGTTCTGTCGATGATCCTTGTATATGTGTTTTTATATGTGTTTGATTTGTTTCTTGGTTCAATTATTACATGTTAGGAAATTCAGTCAATTTCAAAATCGAATATCAAATGCTTGATTAGTGTATATTTTGTTATGTTTTAGGTAGGTAGTTTGTGTTAATTTTAGGTATAATTGTATTAATTTATGTTTAGATTTGGTATTTATGCTTATTTTATGTTTGTAGGTCATAAATCAAGGTTTGATGTGGATTAGTCAAAGGTTTGGAGCATTAGGAGTTGATTTTTGAAGAATTAATCAACACAGGCCAAGACACGGCTATGTGCTAGACTGTGTAGTCTACTGGAGGATTCTGTTATCCTGAACACGGGTCGGGACACGCCCGTATGCCAGGCCGTGGACTGCGCTACCAAATTTACTTATCAAAGACAAGACTCGAGACATGGCCGTGTATGCACCCGGATATTGCATATGAGCGAGACACGGGCGTGTATAAATTGGCCATGGTCGTGTATGCGGAAGAGTCAGTATTAAATTGACTTCTTTGTATGCTAATCTGAGGGGAATTGGAGGAAGACTATAAAAGGAATACGAGAACACATATTGAAGGACTTTTCGACAGAAAAAGGAGAACCTTTAGCGCATTATCGAGAATCAAGTTTGGAGATTGAAGATTTGAGATATCAAGAGATTGAATTTCTTTTCTTCTTCTTAGTTCTTGTAATTGGTGATGAATTTCTTTTACTTATTTTCAGAATTTAGTTTCATTATGCTAGGCTAGATTTTTATTCATTAGGGGATTAAGGATCCAAACATGAATTAGTTAATTTTTCTTTCCAATAAATTCTTTATTCATACAAAATTATGTTTATTAAGTTTAATGCTTGTTTGTGTTTGACCAACATTAACATGATATCAATTGAGATTATGCATTGAGAGATGATAGTTTTGATGGAACTATAAACATAAATTAAGTTAGTTCAGTATTATAGATAAATTGAATTGATTTAAGTCCATAATAGTTGAGATTAAACTTTGTAATTTAATTAATTAGGATTTGTAATTGCAATGAGAATTGGGTTGCATGATCTTAATTAAAGATTATAAAGTAAGTTAATTAGCATTGAGAAAGGTAATTACAATATTAGATAACTCGAGATTTGCATGCATAATTGAATTAAGGAACGGGAACTGGCTAATGAGTGTGAGGTGAATTAGTTTCCTAATAGTTATTTTAGATTTGGTTAATTAATTTTAAATTAGGATTTATATTGTCATTTAAGTTTTAATTAGTTATAGTTGAATTGAACATCATATTTGAGAGCTTTAAACAATTAGAGATAGATTAATAGGTGGATAGGTTGAAATCTCTGTGGGAACAATATTTTTATTATTACTTATCGATTCTGTATACTTGCAGAGTTTTTACCAAATAAGTTTTGGTGCCATTGCCGGGGATTGCAATCTAACACTATAATTGATTGTATTTCTTTTGGATTAAAGCAATTGTTTCTTTTCTTTTATTTAATCTTGTTATGATTGTAGGTGTATGCATAATTCCTGACGATTAGGAAAAGAGAAGCTTTTATACGTGCCAGAACTTACTAAGTTTGAGAAATCAAATAGGAAACAGACAACGGAGAAAACAAAGGAGAAAGCACGAAAGATTGAACCAATCACGATGGCCAGCGATGGGAATAATAATAATAATAATAGGGCAGTTGATGCTCAAGCTGATAATAGGGTCCTTTTGGACACATCTATGCCAGGATTGGGTGGCACTCAACGTAGCATTACTAGGCCATCCATCAACTCCAACAACTTTGAGATCAAGCCATCCTTGATTCAGATGATTCAAAATATGGTTCAGTTCTTTGGCATGACTACTGACGATCCCAATGACCATATTGCTGAGTTTTGGAGATTTATGACACTATTAAAATGAATGGTGTGACTGAAGATGCATTGAGACTGCGCTTGTTTCCTTTTTTATTAAAGGACAAGGCAAAGATTTGGTTAAAGACACAATTGGCTGGTTCGTTCACGACATGGGATGATTTAGCAAAGGCTTTTCTTACTAAATATTTTCCACCCTCAAAGACAGCTAAGTTTGTAAAGAAGATTACCTCGTTTCAGCAATTTAAACATGAGTCAATGAGCGAGGCATGGGAGAGGTTTACTAATTTATAGAGGATTTGTCCATATCATGGATTGCCTAAAGATATGATCATTTATACCTTTTACAATGGAGTTACACCGACTACTCATAATTCCATTGTTTCTAAAGATGGTTGTTCATTGATGAGGAAGACGGTAGATGAGGCAACATCAATCCTAGAGACCATGACATTTGATAGTTGTTTGTGGCATGCGGAACGAGCGATTGCACCTAAGGCTGCAGGCAAGATCGAGGTGGATGGTGTGACAGCACTTTAAGCATAAATTTCTATACTCTCCAAGCAAGTTGGAAACCTTTCACACAAAGCCAATGCAATCCCTACAAATTTTTAAGGTGAACAATGTCATATGATGGGCACTATGGGTGATGAGTTTATTTTTTGTAATGCAGGAAATTTTAGAAATAATGGTATGGAGTAAGCTAACTATGTGGGCAACCAATTCTAAGGGAGGCAAACCAATAATCCCTACTCCAACACATACAATCTGGGATGGCGAAACTATCTAAATTTTTCATGGAGTAACAACAACAATACATCTGCACTAAATAACATGGCGAAGGCTCAAGGTCCCTCAGATTTTTAACAACCACAATAAGATAGGATGGCATCTGTAGAGAATAAATTGGATAAATTTTTGGATGCCATCACTCCTCTTCGATTCATAATATCGAAGTTTAATTGGGACAGCTTGCTAATACCGTGGCCACACGAGGACAAAGAAATATTTCGAGTAACACTGGGACAAATCCAAGGGATGTTAAGGCTATCACTTTACATAGTAGTAAGGAGCTGAAATCAAATAATAAGGTAGAAAATGAGGCAACAACTGAACAAGCTGATAAAGAAAATGATCCAAGTACAAAGGAAGATGAGGCAACTATGGGAAAAGGTGTAGAGATAAATGAAGCAAAGGTGAAAAGTTCATCCCCACCATTTGCACCTAAAATTCTTTTCCCTCATAGGCTGAAGAAATAAAAGGATGGCGAGCAATTCTCCAAATTTCTGGAAATTTTTAAGAAACTTCAAATTAACATTCCATTGGTAGAGGCATTAGTGCAAATGCCCAAGTATGCTAAGTTCTTAAAGGAGATCATCACCAATAAGCATACATGGGATAACAATAAAATAGTGCCATTGGGAGAGACATGTAGCTCGATCATCTCAAGAAAAATTCCTACCAAATTGAAAGATCCTGGGAGTTTTACAATTCCATACATTATTGGGACTAATGAGTTTTCACGTTGTTTATGTGACTTAGGTGCTAGCATTAATTTGATGCCTTTGTCTATTTTCAAGAAACTTTGATTAGGAGATGTCAAAGCAACTAACATGACATTACAATTGGTGGATCATTCAATCAAAAGGCCATATGGAGTAGTTGAGAACGTTCTAGTCAAAGTGGACAGGTTTATCTTTCCCATTGATTTTATTATTTTAGATTTTGAGAATGATAGGCAATGTCCATTGATATTAGGTAGACCATTCCTTAATACTAGTGGGGCTTTAATTGATGTGTATGAGGGCAAGCTCACACTAAGGGTAAGGGATAAGAGTGTCGAATTTGTTATGTCTAAGCTCATGAAATATCCTTTAGATGATGAAGTATGCATGAAAATAGTGCCATTAGATGAATGTGTTATGCAGGAAAAATTTTCACTCTATGTTAGTGATGATGAAGAGTGAAATGCTATTGACACTAAGGATGAGGATGAAATTATATTCACCAAACCTAAACTTTTAGTTAGAAGTGACAACCCAATACCTCCATCCATTGAAAAAACCCCTAAGCTAGAACTCAAACCATCGCCTAATCATTTGAGATATGCATTCTTAAGTAAAAATAACATATTACTCATCATAATATCTAATAAACTGAGTATTGATCAAGAGATGAGAGTGTGTGAGGTAGTGAGAGGGTGAGTTCGGGCATTAGGATGGCAGATTTCTAACATAAAGGGAATTAGTCCCTCTATTATCATACATAGGCTACATATAGAGGATGGACATAAATCCATGGCTAAGAGATAAAGGAGGCTAAACCCAAATATGAAAGAGGTAGTAAAGAAGGAGATAGTGAAATTACTAGATGCAGGAATTATATATCTTATTTCCAATAGTAAGTGGGTTAGCCCGGTGCAATGTGTATCTAAGAAGAGTGGGATGACTGTAGTAGAGAATGATGAAGGAGAGCTCATTTCTAAGAGAGTGGTAGATGGGTAGAGAGTGTGTATCGATTATAGGAAGTTAAATAATACTACTAGGAATGATCATTTTCCCCTTCCTTTTATTGATCAAATATTAGAGAGAATAGCAGGCCATGCTTATTATTATTTTCTTAATGGGTACTCGGGCTATAATCAGATTTTCATCTATCTCGAGAACCAAGAGAAAACCACATTTACATGTCCTTATAGTACATTTGTATATAGACGCATGCTTTTTGGATTATGTAATGCACCTGCTACTTTTCAACGTTGTATAATGGTAATATTTTTTGACTTAATTGAAAATATTATGGAGGTGTTCATGGATGATTTTTTTATTTTTGGTGGTTCTTTCGATTTGTATTTAGCTAACCTTGACAAGGTTTTAAAGCGATGTGAAGAGACTCACTTTATGCTCAATTGGGAAAAATACCATTTTATGGCAGAAAAGGGATAGTCTTAGATCACATAATTTCTAGCAAGGGAATCGAAGTGAATTGAGCCAAGATAAAGATCATTGAGAAGTTTCCACCACCTACATCACTTAAGGGAGTTAAAGGTTTTTTAGGGCATGCCAGTTTTGACCGATATTTCATTAAGGATTTTTCATTGATCGCTAAAATTTTGACTAACTTACTAATTAAAGATGTGTCATTTATCTTCGATGATGCGTGTTTGAGTGCTTTTGTCAGGTTAAAGGAGACATTGATATCGGCACCCATTATTACACCTTCGGATTGGTCTTTACCTTTTGAGATAATATGTGATGCAAGTGACTACACACTATAGGAGTTATCTTAGGGCAAAGGAAGGATAACCGTCTACATATGATATACTATGCTAGTCGCACATTGACTGAGGCTCAACTCAACTACACTACCACAGAAAATGAGATGTTAGCGGTGGTTTTTATTATAAATAAATTTCATTCCTATCTCTTGGGTTTGAAAATTATCATCTACACGGACCATTCCACCATTCGACATCTACTTACTAAAAAGGATGTTAAACCGAGGCTAATGAGATGAGTTTTATTATTGTAGGAATTTGACCTTGAGATCAAGGATAAGAAAGGCTCGGATAACTTAGTGGCAGACTATTTATCATGTCTAGAAAAGAAAAAAGAGAGTGCACCAAAGCCTATTGGAGATAGTTTTCCGGATGAGTTCTTTTTGGCACTACACCACATAGCAACCCCTTGGTATGCTGACATTGCCAATTATTTGGTTGGAGGGGTGCTACCGGAGGGATTATCATACCAACAAAAAAAGAGGCTTTTGTATGAGGTGAGGCAATACCTATGAGATGATCCTTATCTCTACAAAATCTATAGAGATGATATGATTAGGAGGTGCATTCCAGAGGTACTAGAGGTTATAATACATTGTCATGGTTCAAGTTATGGGGGCATTATGGAGCATCCAAAATAGGTGCTAAAGTGTTGGAGAGTGGTTTCTTTTGGCCAACACTATTTAAGGATGTAAGGAAGTTTGTTCTATATTGTGATTGATGTCAACGTGTTGAAAATATGTCAAAACGCCATGAATTACCTCTCACTTCGATTCTAGAGGTTGAAATCTTCGATGTATGGAGGATAGACTTTATGGGACCCTTTTTATCTTCTTTTGGGAACCAATATATACTTGTGGGTATGAATTATATGTCCAAATAGGCAGAGGCTATAGCAACACCCATAAATGATGTAAAGGTAGTGCTTAAGTTCTTAAAAAAGATATTCATAAGATTTGGTGTACCACGTGCCATTATTAGTGATGGGGTCGCATTTCTGTAATCGTTAGTTTGAGGCTTTATTGAGAAAATATGGTGTGCATCACAAAATTACCACACATTATCATTCTCAAATAAGTGGACAAGTGGAGGTAATGAACTGTAAGCTTAAGAAGATTTTAGAGAAGATAGTTAGTAGTTCAAGGAAGGATTGGGCTACAAAGTTTGATGACACATTATGGACTTATCGTACGACATTCAAAAGACCAATCAGTATGTCGCTATTTAGGTTAGTATTTGAAAATGCGTGTCACCTACCTGTTGAGCTAGAACATCGAGCATATTGGGCCATTAAGACACTGAATTTCAATTTGAAGTCCGTGGGAGAAAGGAGGCTGTTACAACTTAATGAGTTAGATGAAATCCGCCTCCAAGCTTATAAGAATGCCAAACTCTTTAAGGAAAAGATAAAGAAGTGGCATGATGTACATATTATGAAAAAGGACTTTCAGGTTGGTGACTTAGTGTTATTGTTTAACTCACGCCTTCATTTATTTCCAGGTAAATTAAAGTCTAGATAGAGTGGACCATTCAAAGTGGTTCAAACATTCCCTCATAGTACTATTGAGCTTGAAAATGATAGAAGCGAGCGTTTCAAAGTGAATGGGAAATGATGTAAAGCTTATAATGGAGGTTTGTGGGTAAGGGAGAAGGAAAGTATTTCATTTGATGTCAATTATAATCCTAAGTAGCTTTGATGTATTAGGATAAAGCTAAGTACCTTAAATTAGCGCTTATTGGGAGTTAATTTAATTTTTAGTTGAGTTTTTTTTATTTAGTTAGTAGTTTTTCTAGGATAGTTGCTTTTATTTTAGTGTTTTTATTTTTATTTTAGGTTCACCAATGAAAGAGATCAAAGAGAGGCGAAGAATTCAAGGGAAGGTGTGAGAAATGGAGAATACGGGCAGAGACACGCATGTGTCCTCACTCATGTCCAGGTATGTTTTTTTTAATAGAGAGATACACAGCCACACACATGCCTTTGAGTTTCTCATATTTAAATATATAATTTTGAACAGAAAGATACGCGGACAGGGACACGTCCATGTGTAAAACCGTATTAAACTATAATAGAATAGACAAAAGGATATACGGGCTGAGACACACCCTTGTTTAACCCCATGTTGACACCGAATATTTTTGACAGATAGGTACATGGGTAGAGACATGCTCATGTGTCAAGCCGTGTATTTTTAAAAAATCTCCAATTTTTATGAAATACGTCCGGGTATCGCTAGATGTTAAAAGTAAATAGTTAGGGATTTCAAACATTATTCTTCGCGCTCGTTCATTTTCTTTTCTTTTTCTTTAATCTCAATCACTAAAATTAAAGGTCCGACGCTAATTCCGGCCACACCTCCCTACTTTCTTGTGCTTTCTTCACCTTTACCGTCAAATCTCTCTCTAAGATTTCTGCTCCTCTGGCTAAGTGAACTAAACTTACGCTCAAAGGGATCACCCTTCATCTTCACGCCCCTTACGTGTTCCTTGAGCAGACCCACCACCTCAGGCTGCTTTGTCGTCGTCCAGTGCCACTGTTCACCACCCTCTACTCCGGTTCACTAATTCAAGAACTCAGGTCAAAGTAAATATGCTCATTACTTTTCCTATTGAGCCTAACCGCTATCCAAGCCAATCTGATTTAGAAACAATAGGATTGTGACCTAAAATTTATAGGCGTTTGAACATTAAGGGATGGAAGAGTATGATTGAGAATAGGGAGCCATGTTATACTAAATTGCTAGTCAAATTTCTTGCCTCTTTCACTTTGAACAAAAAGGGCATTGATTATAAAAAACCAGGGGTAATTAAATTTCGTTTAGGGGGTAAACAATTTGCCTTATCGATTTCTGAGTTTGGGGTTACCTTGGGGTTGTATAGAGAGCCTTTTATTAAGACAGAGTTATACCAAAATTCCTTGTCACACGGTTCAGGTTCACGTGCTATAGCATTTTGAAGATTACATGCACATCCTGAGTTTCAGGATCGTTATGAGCCTACTAAATCTAAGAGCACCTGTTTTACATCCCCTGTATTAAGAGTATTGCATAGGATTATTGCTCACATGATTTATGGTCATCGTAAGAGCACAAGAGTTATGACTGTATGTGATATATTTTATTTGTCATGCTTGATGTCTCGTACAACATGTAATATTAGATATGAATTTATGACTTATTTTGACACTATGTCAAATAAGTCGAAGGGTGCACTTTGTGGTGGGAGCTATGTGACAAGGTTAGCCAAGAACCTAGGTGTGTTTACTGACCTCCGTGACTTGACTAGGAGTTGCCATATTATTACTCTAGATATGGATACTCTTCGATCTATGAGTTTGGCGGAGAAGAGGGGGGATGTATATTTTTTGGTTGATGGTACACCACCTGTCCCGAATGAGGGCCACAACGCTCCTATTCCTGATATACCTGCTCTGGAGATTCTTCCTATTCATAATGCTGGTTCTTTGGCCCGAGTAGAGGCAACACAGAGATGATATGAGATTATGCTCCGTCATATTCATTCTCAGATGGAGTGGCAGCAGCAGTGCATCATGATGTTGATGATTGATAGAGGGATGCAGCCGCCACCCATGTCTCCAGCTCCAGCCATTTTCTTCTCCTCCACTTTAGAGTCTATGCGCTCCGCAGCCTAATGATGCAGATTTCGAGGCTGAGATTGATGAGGCAAATTTAGTTGCTGCTACTACTGCGAAGGAGGATGAGGATGCAAACGATAATGATGATGATGCTGAGGATTCTGGTGATGAAGATGATGCAGATGACCTTTATGGCTGACTTTTATTTTCTATTTTACATATTGTTTTATGTGTTTATTTTGGATTATGTACTTATGGATACTTGTTATAGTATTATGTGTTCTTTTTATGTCATTTTTGTTTTTATTTTTGTTTTATCTCAGTTTTTGTTTGATTCGATTATCCATTCCTTCACTTCGCCGGATCAATCATACGTTTCAAATCAGGGGAGTAAAAGTTCTTTTTCTCTTTGGTTTCCTTATTTTTCACATTAGAGACAATGTGTCGGTTAAGTGTGGGGGAAGGAATAATTTGTAATTTTATTATTTATTTTGTGTTTAGGATTCCATGCTTGAGTATTTGATTATGCTTACCACTTTAATGAACTTTATTCAAATGATTTAGTTTTCTTGTATAATTGATATATTCTCCAATTAATGTTTAGCTTGTGATTCTTAAACTTAGGTGATAATTTGAGGGTTAGGGGATTTTTGATAATTAATGAACTTAATGCTAATTCCTCTTGTTATGATCGAGACTCATATATTAATGTTTAATTTTGTAAACCATATTTTTGAGTAATATGGAGCATTACACGCACTTGCTTAATTTATTTGAAAAGAGAAAAATTTTATTTTGTATATAATTTTATGAGATGGAGCATAAAATGCACTCACTCAATTAATGCATTCAATTAGGAAAAAAAATATTAAAAAGATAAAGAATTGTACGAGATGGAGCGTAAAACACACTCATGACAGAATAATAAAAATAAATAATATGATAAGATTAATAGTTAGCATTATTTAGATATTAATTTGTGAAATTTTTAGTTGTAATTAAGGGGATGGCTCTCCACTTGGTAAATTGCTATATCCTTTAATTTTTAAGTTATCATTTAGGCTTTTGAGTTATAAGGTATATATTAAATGGAGAATGTGTCAAATGTGCAAGTAAAATTGGTTTTTGAGTTTTGTTCATTTTAATGATAAGATATTGAGTGAGTAATATTGCTTGAGGATAAGCAAATACTTAAGTGTGGAGGAATTTGATTAGTATATATTTTGTTATGTTTTAGGTAGGTAATTTATGTTAATTTTAGGTATAATTATATTAATTTGTGTTTAGATTTGGTATTTATGCTTATTTTGTGTTTGTAGGTCATAAATCAAGGTTTGATGTGGATTAGTCAAAGGTTTAGAGCATTAGGAGTTGATTTTTGAAGACTTGATCAATATAGGCCAAGACACGGCCATATGCTAGGCTGTGTAGTCTGCTAGAGGATTCTATTACCCTGAACACGGGTCGGGACACGCCCGTGTGCCAAACTATGTACTGCGCTGCCAAATTTACTTATCAAAGATACGGCTCGAGACATGTCCGTGTAAGTGCCCAGATATTGTATATGAGCGAGACACGAGCGTGTATAATTTAGACATGGTCGTGTATGTGGAAGAGTCATGATTAAATTGACTTCTTTGTATGCTAATTTGAGGGGAATTGGAGGAAGACTATAAAAGAAATACGAGAACACATATTGAAGGACTTTTTGATAGAAAAGGCAGAACCTTTAGGGCATCATCGAGAATCAAGTTTGGAGATTGAAGATTCGAGATATCAATAGATTAAATTTCTTTTCCTCTTCTTAATTCTTATAATTGGTAATGGATTTCTTTTATTTATTTTCAGAATTTAGTTTCATTATGCTAGGCTAGGTTTTTATTCATTAGGGGATTAAGAATCCAAACATGAATTAGTTAATTTTCCTTTCTAATAAATTCTTTATTCATGCAAAATTGTGTTTATTAAGTTTAATGCTTATTTGTGTTTGGCCAACATTAACATGATATCAATTGAGATTATGCATTGAGAGATGATAGTTTTGATGGAACTATAAACATAAATTAAGTTAGTTCAGTATTAGAGATAAATTGAATTGATTTAAGTCCATAAGAGTTGAGATTAAACTTTGTGATTTAATTAATTAGGGTTTGTAATTGCAATGAGAATTGGGTTGCATGATCTTAATTAAAGATTATAAAGTAAGTTAATTAGCCTTGAGAAAGGTAATTACAATATTCGATAACTCGGAATTTGCATGAATAATTGAATTAAGGGACGGGAATTGGCTAATGAGTGTGAGGTGAATTAGTTTCCTAATGGTTGTTTTAGATTTGGTTAATTGATTTCAAATTAGGATTTATATTTTCATTTAAGTTTTAATTAGTTATAGTTGAATTTAACATCATATTTGAGAGCTTTAAACAATTAGAGATAGATTAACAGGTGGATAGGTTAAAATCTATGTGGGAACGATATTTTTATTACTACTTGTCGATTCTGTATACTTGCAGAGTTTTTACTAAATAATGCTCAGCCCAACCATTAATCGTAGTAATTTGGTCATACTAAAAAATAGTTGAAAAGTTGTTTTTATTTTTTAAATAATTATTGTATTGATTTAAAATGGATAAAATTCAATTTTTAAAAAAATTAAATATTATATAAATTTTAATTATCAAAATAAATGAATATGATTTTAGGTTACTAAGACTCCGTTTGTCTGTGAAAAATATTTTACTTGAAAATATTTTATTTTATTTTCTAATATTTGGTTACTAAAATAAAATAAGTCAAAGGAAAATAATTTAGAAATATGAGAAAACAGCTTCTCATTTTAAGAACGGGAAGTTATTTTTCAAGACTTGAATACTTATCAAATATAAAGAGAGAGAAAAATAAAAAATAATGTTACCATTTTTATGTAATATTGTATAATTTAGGAAAAAATTTATTACAAACTAAATACTAAAAATATTTTTCAACTATTTTTCTAGTGTTGTACTTGTAGCCAAACAAAAAAATATATTATATTTTTCCAAACATTAAAAAATATAGAAAAATATTTTCAAAAATAATATTTTTCATAAAGAAACGGAGCATAAGTTGCATAATTTTTTTTTTTTTAATCTTTTACATGTGGATTTCATGATCTATTGGACCAATATTTTGTTCATGGAAAGGGCTATTATAATATGTTTTGTGGCTTTTTTTTTCCTCCCTTTAGTTGATTTTTTTGCAAAGTGATTACCTTTTAGGTAATAATTAATATTATGTTCTTTCGGTGGAAAATGAGTGATTTTACTATAAAAATTAGTTGATGATCTATGATTCAGCTTGCCTTCAAAAATATATAAAATATCAGTATCTAAACATCATCCAATAATATGAAAATAATAATTACTGTCGTTAATTTATTGTCTTAACAAATATGACAAATAATTAATCACTAGTAATCTACTGATCTTATAAATAATCTTATAATATATGTTTCCCCATAAATATAAATATGTTTTTATATTTACTATTTTCTAAATTTAAAAAGAGGATTATTTAAAATAAAGTTTACATATATTTTAATTTCTACTATTTATTTTACATAGACTAAAAAAATCTCATGTTATATTTAAATTTTATTTTTCCACAATGGTTGAAAGAGTTGAATTTAATTGTTTAAATTTTATATGATATTCACACTCAAATATCATAAGCATTAAAAAAACTATAACCTATATTTTACATAATTAATTTAATTAAAATATTTCATTGATAGACATAATAAACAGTAATTAACTGTGACTAACTGCTATTATCACACTATCAAACAAACATCACAATTTTTTAATGATCTAATTATATATTTTAGTTTAATAAATTATGTAGTTACTTGGGAATGCTGATAAATGAACTAAATAATTGTTTTGCTAAAATATATTATTGCCATTTGCCAACCAAAGATTAATTATATTTGTTGTTAACATATTCAATGCAAAAATCTGACATGTTTGGTCAAATATTATAATTAAAAATAAAAAAGCTATTTGTCCCATATATTCCACTAATCTGATTCTCTGGCCATAATGATAAACTAATACAAAAATTGATGGTTTTCATTTGTCCATAATTGGAGGTCATGCATAAGGACTGCATTATTTTCAAGAAGCTTAAGATACCTTTAACAATAGCACTACAATTTTAATTGCCTATGCATAGGGAAATTGGTTAATTTAATATTATATTATTTTTTTATTTTATTCAGCGAACTATACAATAAAAAAAAGTTATTTTTTAATTTTATTATTTATTATATACATTTATTAGATAATGTAAATAATTATAATTTATAAATTGATTCGAAAATATTTCTAATTAAAAATTTTTATTAATATTTCTAATTAAAATGTCTCTCGTATGAATATAAATAAATAAATAAAATAAAATAAAATATATAAAGAAAATTGTTGTTGAAATTTCTTACACTGCAAAATGATAGAATGGACAGAATATATTCTCAATTTTTTTTTTGAAGGAATATTCTCAATTTTTTCTAAAAAGTGAAACACCTAAGAAAATAAAAGAAAAAAAAAATATTCCAGTTGACTTTATTACTTGGCAAAAAAATTTACATAATTATTCTAATTAGTCCATTTCGCCATTTTACTAATTAAAGGTTCAAGGAATCATGCGTGTGATTATTTTTATTATTATCATTATTATTTTTATGATTTACAGTGTAATATCAATTCACTACAACAGCAGTAAAATAGTAGTTAATTGATATTTAAAAAAAAAAAAAAATCAAATGAAACAACCATTTCCTATTATGCAATCAAATCATGTTAGATCGTCTCTCTATTAATAAAAAAACTCATTACAACCATGACTCCATAACATAATGGTCCAAAAAGTCTCTTAAATAGAAAAGATGACGGCTAACAAAGGTAATCTCATTATGTTTCCCTTAGCACGAGGCTCCATTTGAAGGGGATAATCACTCATTTCATTTAATTATTTTATCAATAGTTTATTCTAATATATGTACCAAATCATATAATATTTTCATCCTTGTGACCAATAAAATTTAAACAAATTTTAAAAAAATAAAATTAGTGTTATTAACATATTGTTGTGAATATGTTTTTAGAATAAAAGAAAAAAATAATTTATTGAAAAGCAAATAGTGTGACTTTATTGTGTGAAAAGAAGCTGGAAATGGAGGTGAGGGTCGAAGGGGAAAGGTGGTGGGCTACTGTACTCAAATACAATTGTTTGGCGATGATGGCATGGCACTCGTGGGCAGTGACTTTGACTTGCGATGTCTCTCAAATGACATAACCCTTCCTTTCCCTTTGCATAATTGCTTTTGCTTTTTGCATGCTCATGCACTTCAAAACCTCACCCATTGCCATTTGCTGGCCTAAATTCCACTTTTTTTTTTTTT
>CATIWO010549939.1:0-25906 GCA_949673435.1 Macaranga tanarius | reverse complement strand
GTATAAATATTTATTCATTTAAGATATATGAATTAAATTGTATTTGCAAATAATTAAAAATACTTAATTAATTTTATTTGTCATTGTTAATAAAATAATAATTTAAGAAAATATTTTTCAATTTTAATTTTAGTTTGTTTTGACTGACGGATAGGACTAACGGAAAGTTTTTAAAAAACTTATAGAACTTGATTGTAAAAAAATTTTCTTATAGGACTTAATGGAAAAAACGATATAATTTGTAGGACTAACAGTGTTGTTATCCCAATTTTAAAATTATGGCATATATTATATAAGCAAACACACAAATTTTTGGATTGAAGTAAACATCAAATTGATGAGTGATGACCAAGTTTTTAAGCTACGTGCACATCTGAATTGAGACAATCCATATCATGAATGGTTTAGACTTACTTGGAAGGCAATGCAAGTTTTTGAAGCTCTTTGATCAGGTGAGAAATGTGGAATAACCTAAATTTGAAAATGTACCAGTTATAGAGTGGAGAAAAAGCTAAGAAATCTAGGCCTATCTTTGAGTTTTCTTTTTATTTTGTTATCAGCTTGTCTTCCAAGTAACTTGTTGCATATGTAGGGTTGTAGTTCATGATAATAAGAGTCCTTCATTGTCATGATTGATTAGTGCTAACCGCAAGCGCACGGATCGCTCAAGTAATATAAAAGTTAAGTAGAGTATCCTTCTCACGAGGATTAGTTGTTAAGTGCTAATTCACTTAGTTAATTATTTGTCTAAACAAATCGAATTAAAGTTTGGAATTGAATTTAAACCTAAGTCAAAATTTAACCTAAATTAAACTAAGTCTTAAATAGAATTTAAACAATGCAAATAACAAATAATTAATCAATGGATGAATGCATGTACTAGAACTTCACCTTTCACTTAGGTTATATATTAACTCATCAACAAATTACTTTAACTTAAGTTGATTTATACATATGATGCTCATCAACTAATGTACTTATAAATCTCTCTCGAGCAATTATAAGTTTGTTTAATTAACTCAATTATTAGTTATATCTTATGGACTCTCACCTCACTAAATATAATCTAACAAATCATTAATTAAACCTAAGTTCAATGATGAATCATGCAATATTAACAATGGTGAATCATGCAATATTAACAATTAAAAGGTCTCTCAACTCAATTAACATTAATAGATTTTATTTTAGATCTTAAGCATTAATCACCTCTTGGTCTCATAACACTTACTCGAATATTCAACATAAACAACAAAGCTCAAAGCATGCATCTCCTATCGGTCTCAACATACCTTAATCCTAACCCATAGTTGAACATAATTAAGTACAAAAATAAAATTCATATGAAAAACAAAATCAACTCAAATTAAAGCAAAAAGTAAGAGTTAATACATCCCTAAGTTACTTAGATTCATCCTAGTACATAATGAAAATCTAGCCTAAATATATCAAACACAATGCATGAACATTCTTAACATCTCCTCAAAGAAAATGAGAGTAGAAAAAGAAATACGAAAACCCCTAATCTTGCTCCTTAAACACCTTGAATGTTGAATATCACGAGCATACCTTTGTACAAATGATGAATTCATACAAATAATGTTTTGATGAAGAATTATGAATGAATCATGTTGTAGATGATTTTTTACGTCCTAGGGTCCCTTTATATAGGCATAAGTCATCCTGATTGAATTGGAAGTGGATTTGGCTTTGAAAAGTTAAATCCAAATCAAATTCAGATTGCTATCCAATTCTGTGCACGTCAGATGTCTTGCACGAAAATTTAGCATCTAAAAATGATCAAATCAGCTTTTGGTGTCTTCATCAAAGTTGTAGCTTTTTTAGTTAGCTCTCTATAGAATTTTGAATCACCTCAATCCGAGTTATGTAGGGAAAGTTATGGAAAAAATACCGAGTCATGCTACATTAGGTATCAATGCTGAATCTTGGTCAAATTAGGATTACTTTTCCTTGCTTAATTTGACCTCCTTTTAAGTCCAAATCAACTTCTAATCATATAAACCCTGCAAAACATGGAAAAAGACATCAAATGCAACTAAAATTCATTAAGTACTAATTAAATACAAATTAGAAAATTAAATCGTAAACTCTAAGGAAAATAAATCCTAACTCTATATGGACTAGACTATTAATTCCTGATTAAATACTAAACTAAACCTAAATTATTTCTAAATGCAAAATAAATTAAATAAAACCTAATTAAATACATTTTAACTTAAAATTAACCAAATAATTACACAATAATACATAGAATTAATTAAATATTGACTCAGAATATACAACAAATATGAGTTTATCAATGGTCGTGAATAAAAAGCTACCTTGTCAGGAGTTAAAAGGTTTTCTTGTGTTATGATACTATAAGTAGTCATGCTCATGTGTTGAAAAATTGCTTGAACTAAAGCTGTTGAGTTATCTGCAGGAATGCCTTGGGAGCTTATTGAGTCAATTACATATTACTGCTGTGGTAAGCTTTCTGTTTCATTCTGATCATTAATTTGTTGTTTTTCTATATGTAGCTGCCTGAAGCAGCTGATGTTTGTTTATATCTCTAATTATTTAAAGGTGATGGACTCTTGTTTATTGCAAGGGTAAGTGCCTGGACTTGCAATCAGGCAATTGCATGTCCAGCAGTTCAAAATAGCCGCTTCTTGTAGCAATGCATAAGATTTTGACTGTTTGTATAGTTCCCTTTAGCTTCTTTTTCTAGGATTATTAATAGATAGTTAGCTTTTTGATTTAGCCTTAAACTGATTGGCTTTTGTTATTACTTTGTCATGTTGTTCTTTATCTTGCATTTAAATACTAGCTGATTGCATTTTTCTAAAGAAATGACATCCTCATGATCCTCACGATCATGAATTACGGAGAAGCCTAGTGCCCGGAGTAGCAGTGCTCATTTTTATTTCAGAGTTAAGCAGCACAATAAAGGGGCTGGCTAACCAAATTTAATTCATTCTTCAGGCTTTATTCTCTACTTTCTAAAGATAGCAAATTTAAAAATTCCCAATGGTTGAATTTTAAAGAGGTAAATATGTTGTCCACTTACTGCCTGTATAATGAGGGTTTCCCTAGATTTCAAAGATAGCAAATTTAAATGGTTGAATTTTAAAGAGGCAAATATGTTGTCCACTTACTGCCTGTATAATGAGGGTTTGCCTAGATTTCAGGTCATACCGATTTCAAATGTTTTTTTGACATGACCAAATATTTATGATTTGCTTGTGGAATATGTGCAAGGGATCTTGCATGGATACAGGTTATAAGGTGTTGTGCACCTGAAGCTGTTAAAATGCATTTATAGAGTTTTTCTCCCCTAATAAAGAAAGGGAAGTGAGGGCAATGTTTGATATTTAGCCTCCATCAATTTGTAGATGTTTTTAAGCATATGGTTGAACAACTATGTTTGCAATTAAACTTGTGATATGAAATTTTATTTTTGCAGTGAATCTCTTTTTTGAATATAAACAAGTAGAAAAAGATTGCAATAGTTATCATTGGTGTTAAATTAGTGGTTTCAGGAGTGCTAACCGAGTGTTCTTACCTATCCCAAGTAATAGTTTTCTAACTTAGTTGTGAATGTTGAATAGATATTTGATTGAGTAGGATAATCAGTTGCCTGTGAATGATATTTGAGCTTAGGAGGCTTTTAGTTTCTAAGACTTCTGTATAATTTAATACAGCTTCATGCTTATTTTATGCACTTTGAGTGTGATTATGCCTTTTCTTTTGGGTGCCCGCAATTGATAATTTCTACGCATTAGCCCTTTGGTTCTTTTAGTTGTTAATTCATTAGCTAGTGGACTGTTTAATGCTGCCCTGTGAAGACATGCGCACTATTGTAAGAGGAATATGACTGACATCATTATGATTTTTGTTCCTTTGCAGCCAACACTCCATTTCTTCCGAAATGGGGAAATGAAAGCTGAAATTGTTGGTGCTGATGTTGAACGAATGAAGGATAAAATGGAAGAACTCTATGGGTAATTCTTAAATGGTCTTCATTTTCATTTTGCTTGTGCTTTCAGTTGTGCTTACTCTAGTGGTGTATTTCTTGTAGGGGGTGTGCACAGTCTACTTCAGTTTTATATTATTTTTCTTCTTTGTCATTGATTTATTTATTTTGTTAAGACAAACACTCATAAGTTAGAAGAAAAACCAGACCACTCCGTAGTAAGTATCATTTGGTTTTCTTTTATTTTTGGTTTCGCAAAAACAGGTAAATCTTTTTTTTAAAAAAAAGGATATAAAAGATAAAGTAGGGATCGTCAAAACACCAAACCATTCAATGTAAAGATGGTTTTCAGTGATGGTTATCCAGTTACAGAAATGGTCCTATAGGCATTCGCTTTCACATCTCTCTAAGCTGCAACCATGGTAAAATCTTGTTCTATTTAATGATCAGGGGCTCTCAAACACATGAATTCTCTATAAATTGAAATAGATAATTGAGGGCTTGTTATTCAACAATATAACTTGACTTGTATAGCTGTGTCGACCAATCAACGTTCATAGATATATTTTTATGATCTTATCTACCGGATACAAAGATGGTGACTAGGGACAAAAATTGTTACATATTTTTCTCATATGACATATTAAATGTGTAAGAAATGTCAATTATATATGAAAATCATATGCATAAATCATATTCTACATATTGTATATATTCCTATGTATTCAATGAATAAAACACTGATCTATGTTTTATACAAAGCAAAAAATTGTCATATTAAATGAACGCTTAAATACATCTATAATTTGGTTTGCTCTTATTGGATAATCAAACCAAACCGGGTGAAGTAGTTACCTCAAGCTAAAGTAAACCATAAATTATGATTTGGATTGCAACTAAAGTCATATTTGTAACACCCTCATTCTTTGAAATAAAGCCTCATATATTTGGCATTGACAAATTAAAAGATTGTTTGTTTGGTTTCCATTGTTTGGTTTCCATTATGTCATCTGTTTCTTTTTTTTTTGTAAAAACATTATTTTAAGAAAATGTTATCATTCTATTTCTTAAAATAGAAAAATAGAAAAACAAGTTTCACAGTTTTGACAAACCATAAGTAAGTGTTTTTTTTTTTTCCTACTCAGCTTGCTTTTAGAAAATTGCACTATTTGAATTAGGAAAACAAAAGCCAAAAACAAAAAGCAGAAATGGTAGCAAACAGGTGCTTAATGTTCAATTAATTTTCATGTAGAAATGAGCAATTATGTTTAGAATTTTTTATCTGACACAGCATAATTGGCATTCCATACGTTAATGTTTAATACCTGAGTTCTTCATACATTTGTCTATCCTTGTTCTTCATGCATTGTGCCTTTCTTTCGGTCAGAACTTCCTTAACGTACAGGAGCTACAACTGACTCTAGTAAATATTAAACTTGAAAGTAAAGCCATCCTTTTTGGCTGGCATTTACCTGCCAGCTGGATTTCTCTTTGAATCTCTTGTTTTCTTACGTCAAACTGTACTATTAACTTGTTAGCAGTTTTCCTTTCAGCTGTAGGCATGTCTGCCAGTTTTCCTTTCAGCTGTAGGCATGTCTGCCAGTGAGTTCTTTCAGATCTTGTTTGTACTTTTTATTACTGGTTTTGACTATTTATCTGAAGTGCAGAAAAGTTGAAAAATAGTGAACTTCATCTGATAAAAGCATACACTTAGTCATGCACAATCCTTGAATTGTCTGTTTTCTATTGAGTGGTTGTGCATGTGAAAATCCTTGAGCCAATGTTTTCTGTAAATCCTCCTTTGGTATGTGTGACGGCAGTGGTTAAACAGGCCTCTGCTAATGCTGCTCATGGGCTTTCAGAGTCATTTTCATATTTGCTAACTATATCATTGTTCAATCTTAATTCGACCAAAATATTTTGTAATCTCTTTAATTTTAATTTGATTTTGATTTTGGTTTACTTGTAAAATATTTCATATGTGAATCAGTTTTTGATACATATCCTTTAATGGTAGTGGACTACATTGAAGAAATTAATTTTTGGGGTTTGTGGGATGGGTGGGGTATTGAGGTGTATATAATGATTTTAATTTTTCTTTGATTGAAACTTATCTTGACATTTTCAATTAATTTGTTCACTACCCCAGCTTGCTGATTGTATTTCTTAATGTTTTGTTCTGCAGGAAGGATTAAACTAAGTTAATTCTGAAGAGCTAGAGCAGCTTGGCGTAATCCATTTGGTATTGGAACTTTAATAAGTTCGCTTTCCATTGGGTTAGCTTTCAAAGGTTAGTTGTCCATGGAACATACTCTTCTTGAGATGGCGTAAGTTGAAAAATTTTTGTCCATCCACATCTGTGGATTTCCGCAAATGGAGAATTATTTGGGGTATAATCTATTATGAAGCAAAATTGTTATAGTGATGGTCGTCGAATAGCAAAATTCTCATATTGAGGTTGGGGAGGATAAGAATTCTGTGTCTAGGGAAGGTGCACTGGCAACTGAATACATTCATTTAACTTGCTGTTGGATGGTTAAATAAAGCGCCTTTTTTTTTTTCTTGTAATCTTCATACAAGTTGAGGCTATGGATAAGAAGGTAAATTATCGGACAATTTGGCATTTGAAGGTTTTGGTTTTTGTAGAGTTGACATCATGATTCATGAATAGCGTTTCCTTTTTCCAAACTATATACCAACCTAATCTTTGGGCTTGGCTAAAGTGTCAATTTGCCCCTGAACTTGGATGTGATGGCCAATTAATCCAAAAATTAATTTTCTGGCCAATTATTCCACCAACTTGGCAAATCCAGTCAATTAGCCCAAATTACTTTACAGTAAAGTTCAATTTAGTCCAAAATTATTATTTTTTTTTACTAATTCACCCCAAAACTTCTATATAATAATTAATTATGTCTAATTTGTCAAATTTTACAATATATGAGATGAATTAGTAAAAAATTAAATTTAAAAAATTTATTTTTTAGGAATGAATATTTTTTTAAAATATAAATTAAAAATAAAATATAACTGTAGGTGGCAGGATACAACGCGGGCTCAAGTGTTTGGCGACCATGGCACTGTGCGGACTCATGGCCTACTAGGAATACAACCGCAAGCCTTTTAGGTCTGGATCGGAGAAGAGAGTCGCCATCCGGCTGAGATCCAGAATACTTATACAGCAACTGGATCCTACGGAGGGAGCCTAGCAGCTGTCCTCAGAGACTGGGTCCGGAAACTGGGTATGAGCTATTGGAATGCCCACTCAACCTTGTAGTCGGCTTTTGTTTATGTTTCGTGTTTTTTTATTTTCAATTATTTAATTATTTCTTTATTTTCATGTAAATTTACAATTTGCCTCCAAACAAGTGTCAAATTTTACAATTATGTCCAAGTTTATTTATTAATCGATTTTAATGCCATTAAGTTCGCAGCATTCATCCACAAATAAAACAAATAAAATAAAACACATGTAAATAAATGGAGGGAGGAGAAAGGATTACAGCCCCTTTTAACACAAATTAAAATTTACACAAAGGAACCAAAATACTAAAAATTAACAGAAATAGTTACCTATAGGCTACTAACTATATGTGCCTGCAACAATCTCATAAAAAAACCTACAAGAAAATGGAAAGTCAGTATACAACAATTAAAATCATAAATATGCAATAAACTATACAAAATTAAAAGAATACATGCAAAGAACCAAAAATTGCCTCACATAAAGACCCTCCAGGCCACGCAGAGGCGGCGCCTCATCACTGAGGTGTCGTCTTACCATAATGAGGCAATAAAGACTTCGCCTTAGGAAGCAAAGGCAGCGCCTTAACAGTGAGGCGTCGCCTCAGTGGCCTCTAGTGCAGAAACAGAACCAATAAAAGGTAATAATTTGATCTTCTATCAATTTTAGACCTGTGTATTTCTACTTATAGGTCTAAACAGTAATCAGGTCCCACACAACCAACAATAATACACAAGAATTATACAAAATTAAACCAGACACTTGACATTCCAAATAAACAAATTAAACAAAGAACCATTCACTGCACAAAAGATCATAAATTTAGGTGTTTGAAATTGCTAGAATAAAAAATAGAAAGAAAGTTGTAAGAAATATGAAAAAGGAGTTTTACTGTAAAAATGATTTGGCCCTCAGAAGATGATTGAGTATTGAGAAGCTCTGAACATAGTGAATTCAAATTATGGCCTTCAATTTCAAAAAGCAACCACAGCCACCAACAGCCACAGGACCCTCTCCCCATTCTGATTTCCTTCTGTGTCTTATTTTTTATGCACTGTCTTTCCTTTTTTTTCTCTCTGCCTCTTTGTTTTTTTTTTTCAGAAACCAGCTCCAATCCCCCTTCCCCCTTCTATGATTTTTATCTTTTTATTTTCCTTCCCCACTTCCCTCTCTATCTCTCTCTCCACATCCTCATCTACTTCCTCCTGTAATCATGTTCCAAAGGAACGTGATTTATAGCTCACTGGTGTGGAGATTTTCACGCCCTTTTAAAATTTTAACGTTATTTTTTCGAAATATACACCACTAAGGCGCCACCTGAGTGAAGAGGTGGCGCCTTTGTGGACCAAAAGCCTACAGAGGCGTCGCCTTAATGCAGAGGCGGCGCCTCTATGGCTTTTGGTTGGGCTTTTGTGGGTTTTGGTGGGCTAAACTTGCTGGGCTGGGCTAAGCCTGCTAGGCTGAATGGGCTTGAGTTTTCTTTAAAATGTCAAGGACCATTTTCACATTCTCTGGCCCATTTTGTCAATTTTTCATCATTGGGCTTTCGTTCTTGGTCCAGACCAACCTAAGTGTCAACAATAACAATACAATTAAATTTTAAATTATTTTACAAAAAAATTAAATCAAAATAATCAATTATTTGTTAAATTTTAAAACTAAAAAATTAGGTTTCATCTATTCAATTTTCTATTGTGACTGAATAGCACTAATGTGTATGATAAAATAATTATGGATGTAGTTTTAAAAAATTAAAAAATTTAATTTTTAATTTTACATACATAGATACTAAAGCCTATAAAAAAAATAAAAAGTATGTGAGTAAAAGTAAATGATTGAGAACATAAAAAATTTTAACTATATATAAATCATAAAATATTATTTTTGACATTTTAATTTTAATTTTTTTTAATTTAATTCAATATTTACCTTAAAAGAAATAGAAAAATTATTTAAAAAATTCATTAAAAAATTTTAAAAATTTTAACTTTAAAATTATTTATCTTATATTATTTTAAATCTGACATAAATTGAACCTAACTACTAATTTATAAAATATTTTGGATGAATTAATTAAAAATAATAATTTTAGAGTAAACGATTAATAGGTCACATTGTATTTAATTCATCTAAAAATATTTTATAAATTGGTAACTAGACTCAATTTAGGTCACATCTATAAATATATGGCACATAATTGTAACAATAAATTTTTTTTTTGAAAATTTGTAAATAAGAACTTTTTTAAATTTTTTTCTATTTCTTTATATATATTTAAAATTTTGATATTTTCTATCTTTTTTTTTCCTCACATACTAATTGTTGACACTTGGGTTGCCCTAACCCAAGAGCGAAAGCCCAATGATGAAAAGTCCAAGTAAAATGAGCCAAAACATTGTAAAGCCTGAAGTCTCAGCCCATTTGACAAGCCCACGGCCCAACAAAATCCTTAAAACCCAGGCATGGTCTTAGTAACGTGAGGTTAGGGCAACTCTGATTTCTCCCCTTTTTATTCTCTCAAAACCACCTCCAACCACTTCCCTCAAGTTTTTCCTCTTCTGTAGCATGTTACCCATGATTTTCTATCTCAAAAATCAGAGAAGAAAGGGGGATTTTGACTATACAAATTAAAAAAAAAAAGCTTTCAGCAAAATAAAAAAAGGAGGGCTCAGCAAAAAAAAAAAAAAAAAAAAAAGGGAAGAACCCAGAAAAAGTAAAAAAGAGAGGCTTGCAGAGGATTACAATGGTGGAGACAGCTAGAGGACTCGGCTTTACATTGTCTGAAATTGTTACACGTTGCTAAAGAAACCTCTAAGATCTGAGACAGAGAACTAAAGTTAGTGTTTCAATAGTGAACTTGATTTCCTTTCCATTTTCATTACTATTTTCATTATTTATTTGTACATTTATGCATGTTAGAGAGCAATCTAATTTTTTTATTTTGGAAATCATATTTACTATGTAGTAAAACCCACTTCTATGAATGCTATATATGTTTAAAAACTCTGAATAGTTTGAGAACTCTAAAAAAATAATTTTGTTTAATCTTTTTTGCATACTTGTGGTTTAGTGTAGCATTGTTTGCATCTTGTATTTATATTGTTGTTTATTTTATGGCAATTGCTCATTGTTTAAATCCATGATGCAAATATGCATGTTTTAGATTAATCAAATTGGATTCATATGTTTTGCTTTAAAATGTAATTTTCAAATTGTTAGATTTTGGGTTGTCTACTAAGTAGTTTGAGTTTGTTGCATGTTAATGTTCATCTTACATGCATCAAAAGTCTGTTGAGGCGACGCCTCTCCGTAGAGGCGGCGCGTCAATGTGCTGAGGCGAAGGCTAATTTCGCCTTAGTGCCATGAGGTGATGCCTCTGTGAAAAGGCGCTGCTTCTGCGTGGCTAGGAGGGTTTCTTGGCATGGCAGATCACATATTATTCACTTCTTTATGTTTTATGGTTTTAACTAAATCCCAAAAATGAATTTGTTATGCTTAGAATAGATTCAAATTGTTTTTCTTATTTTTTGTTATTTATCTTGTTACTAACTTTTTCATTTTTTATAGGTTCTTTTTTTTGAGAGATCTAAGTTTAAAATTTCTTTGCAGGCTTAAAAAACTAGTGGCCCATTGACCGCTGAACTTTAGACTTTACCCTAGTTTTTTATTTCATTTTACTCCTTTTTAATTCCATGTGTGCTAAAAGGTTGTAATTCATTTTTCTTTCCTCTATTTCTTTGCATGCACATTTTAATAATTTAGTTCTGTTGCTTATTTTTATTATGCATGGATGAATGGTCGATTGTGAATGGTGATGGTTAGATGATGTGATAGATATAACTTAGTTGCATGAAAATGGATAAATTAAGCAAATTTATTGTACAAATTAAAATTTGTTTGGAAGCAAGTGACATTTTTGTTTGTAATTAAAGAAGTAATTAAATAATTAAAAATAATAAAACACGAAATACAAACAGAGGCCGGTCGTAAGGTCAGGTGAGTATTCCAAAAGTCCATACTAAGTTTCTAGACCCAGTCTCTAAGGACAGTTACCGGGGCCCTCCATGAGATCCAGTTGTTGTATAGTGTGTCCCAAATTTTACTTGGATGGTGACTCTGCCTCCGACTGAAGCCCAAAGGGCCCAAATTATATTTTCTAGTAGGCCCTGAGCCTGCACATTTCCGTGATCGCCAAATACTTGGGTGCGCACTGAACCCTGCCGTTTACACTAATATATATAGATGAAAAATTAAAAATTAAATTCAATAATTTCTAAAATTACATTCATAATTATTTAAAGGTTATTGTTAAGAAAAAATCAAATGTTTGTGAATTTTTGCAATTTTACCCCAACTTTTTTATTTTGGCAAAAATGTCATAATTTGATTAATTATTGGTAATTTTAGTAAAAATAGGTATTTGGTCAAAATTAAACAAAAGATGTTGACGTGGCATCCAAGAAATGTCAAATTTACCCTTTATATTGTAAAGTCCACAAAAGTTTATTGGCATAAAAAAAATTGAAACGTTTGCAATTTTTAATAATTTTACCCCATTTTTGGTTTTGAAAAATATTTTAATTTAAAATTATTTAATCAAAATTAAATAAAAGGTCTTGGTAAAATAATTAAAAATTACACTTAAATCTTATAAATTTTTAAATTTACGATTGACAATTATTCTAATAAATTTTTAAAAATTATATATGTGTGTGCGCACATGCATGCATATGTATATATATGTAGTAAATATCACAATTTTTTTGCATTTTAAATTAAATTTTTTAATTACTTTTAAAAAAATAATTATTAAATAATTAAAAATTTTAAGTTATCTAGAGTAATAATTTTTAAATTAAAAAACTACATATGACAAACTATATGGTACTAATTTAATATAAATAAATTTAAATTATTAATCTTAATAAAAATTAAATAATAGTGGTAAACTATGTTATTTTTGTATAAATTTGTGTTAATATTAAATTTTTTGTTAAATAAATATAATTTAAATTATTACATATAAAATCATTTCTGAATTTTAACAATTTCTCAATAGTATATTCAATTCTTTTATTATTGTGTTTATATTTTTATTTAATTTTAAATAAATAATTATTTATATTAATAAATTGGTTAAATTAAAATATTTTATCAAAATTTAAAAGTTGGGATAAAATTGCCAAAAATTTCAAACGTTTGAATTTTTTATACCATAGATTATTATAGATTTAAATTTTTTAAAAGGGTAAATTTTACAATTATAAGATGTGATGCCAGCATTTATATTCAATTTTAACCAACAAAATATTTATGCTAATATTGCCAAACATTTGCTAAATTGAGACATTTTTGCCAAAATTAAAAGGTTAGGATAAAATTGTCAAATATCACAAACGATTATATTTTTCGCACCAATAGGCCATTATTTAATTATATACATGAGTATTATTCAATTATGAAAGGAAAAGAGGAAGGAATAATAAATCACAAAGAGATATAGATTACTGACCTCTTTTTCTCATGCAGTGGAAACCGTAGTAAATATGTTGATCGAAGCCTTGACTACTAGAGCAAAGGCTATTGTCTTCACAATCTAAGTATCACTGGAATGAATAAGAATGGGAGAAAAATATACATACTATTTTTAGTGCGTAGAGAGATAAAAAATATACAAAGTATTTTTGTGCAGAGAGAGAGCTATGTGTTCTCTGTCAATTGTTACGTAGTTATTTTGGGTTGCGTTACGTACAAAATATAAAATCCATACTCATTAAAAGAGTAGAAAGTAGACTTCTATTAGGAGTCTTTTACACCCAATTCAAAACTTAAACAAATTAAGTCATGGGTGTATATTATCCAACATCTCTCACTCGTACATGACTGAACATATTCAGTTTTTATCCCATTCATACTGATAAATAGATCGTGCGACCAGCATATAATGAGAGCACTTATGATATACACTTGTTAGATATATATAGCGTCTCGATAGTAGATTCTATATCTTGACATATGCCTTACCTCAGATTACTTCTTTACATTCACTGCTATCTCTTGATCTCTTACCAATATTCTATGTCCATTATTATGTATGTACCACTTATAACACTCATAATAGGCTAGCCGGTGAAAAATATAAATATTGAATCTAGCCTATTAGTAATCTTCTCCTCATACACTATTCCTATCATATAGTTTAACTCGCTTATCCAGTCAATTCCTCTAGGCCGTATCTCACATGACCTTTCAGAGATTCTTTTAAAATAGCCACATCAAACCATACTTTAGAAATATGGCCCAGGTCTTAAAGGTAGGTTTCCAAAAGCCATAAGTTTATGGAACGAGTCTTACACTAGGGAAGGTTGAGATCATTTGATTATTTTTATAACTTCCCATCCCCGGTCGGCTTTCGCACGCATAGTATTAATAATGAGTTATGGTGTTCATTATTTTCTTAAAAAGATCGCATGTTTCAAAATGATCATAATTATATATTTAACACCATACAGAAGCTACACATTTAGGTGTACCTCAACACTAAACCTTAATACTTAATTCAGGTCACTTCTGGCAATAAAAATAAAATTAAGAAGAATTACCTTTAATTCTCCTTTTAAGATTACATAAATCTACTTACAAATTATGTAATAAAATGTAATATTTTATCTCGCACTTAAATTAGAACTCATCTAAAACTTAAGCAAGACGACATACGTATATTAAACGGGCTCTCGTAACTCCCTTATCTGTTTAAAATACTGCCTCATCCTAATCTTTGTTAAACACATTTAACAAAATTAGGGTAAATACCCGTGTGAGTGGGTTACTTCTCTGTCCAACATGCTTTAAATGTCACATGCATTTAATACTAACATATTATGTATTGCCAAATGAACATCCACATATTTATTGAAAATAAATATATAACAAATCATGTTCAAATTACATGATAAGCAAAGTACAATCTAAAATCTATGCAAACCAAAACTTTTAATGTGCCTCTTAAACACATCTCTAGTGACAACTTTTGTTAACGGATCTGCTATCATGTCATGTGTAGAAATATACTTTAAGTTAACCTCTCCTCGTGCAACCATGCCTTTAACATAATAATACTTGATGTCAATGTGCTTAGTCTTACTATAGAACTTCGGATCCTTAATATAAGCTATTGACAATTGACTATCACTCATGATTGTCACAGGTTCTGTGTATCTTCTGAATTGTAAATTCTTTACTTGATAACATAGCAAGTAGTCCACAATACCTTTCAAGCATCTCAAAATCCTCTTAACTGCCTTCCAATGTGCTTCGCCTAGGTTGGATTGATATCTGCTTACTATCCCAACAGCATAGTAAATATCAGGTCTTGTACACAACATCACATATATAAGACTTCCAATGGCGCTTGCATAGGGAACGTTCTTCATACGTTCAACCTCTTGTTGTGTTTGGGGACACATTCTCTTACTAAGGGTCTCTCCTTTAGCTATAGGGTTATTTATGGGTTTGAATTTTTTCATATTAAACCTTTCAAGGATTTTGTTGATATATGTCTCTTAAGAAAGAGTCTCGAATAGTCTCTTAAAATCTTAACTCCAAGAATATACACTGCATCACCCATATCTTTCATCTCAAAATTGGACGACAACCAACTTTTGATGTCCTTAAGGTATTCAACATTATTTCCAGCTATAAGTATGTCATCAACATATAATATCATAAAAATAAATTTACTTCCAGAGCTTTTAGAATAGACATAGTGATCTTCATCTATCATAATAAAATTATTTAAAATAACCATATTATGAAACCGAACATACTACTGTCTAGAAAGACTGTTTAAGGCCATAGATTGATCTCAACAATCTGCAAACCTTTTGTTTGCTGCCTTTTTGTTCAAAACCTATTGGTTATTACATATAGATTTCTTCATCCGATTCTCCATTGAGAAAAGCAGTCTTTACATCCATTTGATGTAGTTCTAGGTTTAAATTTGCCACTATAGCTAGAATTAACCTTATGGACGTAAATCTCACAACAGGAGAGAAAGTCTCCTTATATTCAATCCCTTCTTGTTGTGTGTAACCCTTTGCTACTAGGCGAGCCTTGTATCTTTTGATACTTCCATCAGCCTTTCGCTTGATCTTGAGAACCTACTTATTCCTAATTGCTTTGCGTCCTTTTGGTAGATCAACCAATTCCAAAACATGATTTGATCTCATGGATGCCATTTCTTCTTCCATTACTTTAATCCATTCTCCTTTGGCTGGACATGAAAGACCTTCAGACACATTTCTTGGCTCATCATCTTCTTGTAGGTCAACAAAAAGAGCTTGACTCATACCATCAGATCGATATCTTTTAGGTATATCACTCTTTCTTTGTGATCTTCACAATTCAGAATCTTGATAAACATGTCTCATATATTCATCATAATTCAAAATGCTCCCACTTGGTTCAATTTCTATAATCCCACTGGAGTCAGGAATCATACTCCCACTTAATTCAAGATCATGAACATTCGGATCATCTGGAGGTAAAAGACCATTATCTTCTTCCTCTAGATTTCTCCCACTCGAATAGAGTGATCTTTGAGTGTCCATTTCTTGGGTCTCATAGAGAGTATGGTCTTGACCTACATTGCCCAACTTAGGATATTCATTCTCAGTAAATACGATGTCTCGTGATTTAAATTCTGTCACTGTGCCATTTTCGTGCTTACCTATGAAAACGTATCCTTTTGACACTTCTGGGTATCTCACAAAGATACTCTTCTTACCTCTTGGACCTAATTTTTCATATTTACTAGAGGTATTATGAACATAGGCAGCACAACCCCAAGGTCTCAAATGGCTTAGGTTGGGTTTTCGACCAGTCCATAACTCATATGGAGTAATAGTAACAGACTTAGAGGGAACATAGTTTAGAACATAATTGGCGGTAAGTAATGCATCTCCCCAATAGGAAATTGGCAAATTTGCTTGTGCTATCATAGATCTAACCATATCAAGAAGAGTCCTATTTTTTCTTTCAGCAACTCCATTCTGTTGAGGAGTTCTAGGAATAGACAACTAATGCTCAATTCCTTTTTCATCATATAAAGTCTTGAATTCTTCAGAAAGATATTCACGACCACGGTCGGTTCTCAAGGCTTTAATCCTTCTATCTAATTGATTTTCCACCATATTCATAAAAGACTTGAAGCAACTCAAAGCTTCAGATTTGTGGGATATCAAATAGATGAGACTATATCTAGAATTGTCATCTATGAAGGTGATGAAGTAGTAGGCCCCATGCCTAGCCCTCACATTCATTGGACCACATACATCTTAATGAATTAATTGTAAAGGAAATTCGGCTCTAGTTACTTTACCAAATGGTTTTCTAGTTAGTTTTCCTTTAAGGTAATGCTCACAAGTAGATAATTTGACTTTTTTTAAATTACCTAAGAGGCCTTATTTTGTTAATAGACTTATTCGATCTTGGCCAATGTGATTCAATCTAGCATGCCATAAATGCACATCAACTTTATGATCATGTGAAGAAGTAGCTAAAGAAAAACTAGCATTATTATTGAAATTGACATAATCAACATCCATAATAATGAAATTATAAATTACAAAACTAGAACCATAAAATGTTGTACCCAAACACAAACGTACATTGTCATCACAAAAGTACCAATTGAAAACAAAATTCAATAACACAAAAAAAAGATACTAAATTCCTACAAATACTTGGAGCATAGAGAACATCGTATAGGATAAGGGTTCGACCACCACGTAAAACTGATTTACATGTGCATATTCCCTTAACTGAAATTCTTACATTATTTACCACATAGATCCACCTCTCTCCGTCAGGTACTCGTCGAAAATCTATGAAGGTTCCATGATCCTTCGTCACATGGTCGGTTGCTCCTAAATCAATAACCCACAAAGGATTAAATTTAATTAAGAATAGAGAACTCGATACACAAGATTCACTCATATATGAGTAAATGGGGTGTACCTTCTTAGGCTCAGTGTAATCTTTTGCATAGTGCCCTTTTTGTTGACAATTGTAGCACCTCATATGTTCTTTGACCTTACTTTCTTCTTATGTTCTTGCTTTTGCTTTTAAGCCCTTTAGCCTTCCCTTTGCCTTGGTTCTTGTGCTTATTATTGTTGGAACTTGTTCCAGCAGAGGATCTTCCTTGGGCGTAATGCACTTGTGCATTAACTTTGACCGACGCAAGTCGATCTTCCTCTAACTCCAAATATTACGCAGCATCCTCAAAGTTCCTTATGTTATTTAAGTATGTTAGGTGCATCCTCACATGCTCCCAACTATTGGGTAAAGAGCAGATGACAGCTTGAATCTTTTGCTCCTCAGTCAACACATGACCAGCATCATTCAACTCACTAATCATATTGGATATCTCTTTTAGATGTTTCTTTATTGTATGATCAGGACGTTTCTTATAGGTGTCGAACTTAATGGTCAATGAGCGGAGCTTAGTCAAGGACACACCTCCAAACATCCCCCTTAAAGCATTCAAAAGTTCCATTGCATTCTCATGCCTTCTGAATTTCTTAGCAATGTCATCATCCATTGCGCTAAGCAGAATGATGCGAGCAGAAGAATTCTTCTTCTTCCATATTTGGTACGCCTCTCTATCCTGCCTATACTGAATAGTGGATCCATCCTCAGGCTCAGTCATAACAATGTTGAGCATGTCAAGAACATCTTATTCTTCAAGCACATATTGAATTTTCATGCTCCAGACCGCATAATTATCCCCATTCAACTTGAGGTCCTCAACAATAACAGACTTGGTGGCAGTTGTCATTATCGATCCTCGTGATCTTCAGTGATTAATGGTTGCACTTCTTTAGGAGAATAGGCAATAAACATAACTAATATGCATCCAATATATTAACCAATAAAATCTCCTACTAGACCTAGAATCGAAGAGGCTACTAAGTTTCCAATTACCATTCAAGTTCTAATGTTTGATATTACTAGTTAAAAGTTCATGCATAGTAGTAAAGATTATTGGATCAAACTTTTAAGTTCTCTAACTCTAAAGTTTTATAATCATACAATTGGTCCTTATTATAATAATTTCACATGATGCAATATATAAACACTTTCAAATATTGCATATAAATGTAATTAAATAAGCAAAATAAGAAATTACATTTATTGATAACATGTCTCTTAAACATTTATTAAGAAATTGTAAAAGAAACCAAAACACAAATGAACATCCAAATCCAACAATCATAACTCAAATAATGATGTACTAAACATCAAATGATATCACTAAAACAATAGTTACTAAAACTATTTTAAGGATCTGTCGCTTTAGGCAGATAAATGCCCAATAAAGGGTAAGACTATATTAGTCTATACTTGAGTTCACAAGGGACAGAGTACATGATTTCTTTTCTGTATTGTAGACGCTTCACAATTCGTCCACTTCTTAGAACCATGCTTTCAGGATGAAGAACTATTCTCATCACTCTTCGTCTTGATATGATTTTCACGAATGCTCTTATAGCATGATAATAGCTGTGATTAACCCATTGTTGATGCAAAACTTGACCATAATCCCTAAGATTAAGGGTATTTATTATATCAGACATAAGACCATTGAGGTCACGGGCTCGAGAGTAACCATCGCGCAAAATGCACTTTTGCATCTTTCCATGGACACGTATAATATATTCAATTAATGCGTCAATATCATCATAACGCCTCATAGTCTTCATCCTCATCTTATGAATCTCTTTTCTAAGATGACGTACCCTTCACAAATGAGAGTTAGTCCTAATGACTGTGGGTATAGGTATAATGACTCCTTTTCAATACACAATTCAGAAAAAAATTTTTAGTTTATTACACAAAGTAATAATCTATGTATAATTGAAAACTTATTTTAAATTAATATCATTATACATGGAGATAATTAAATTTTTTTAAAAAAAATTGCAACTTTAAAATTCTGATTTTCATAAATTATTTTGTCGAAGACAGAAAATAATTTTAAAATAATATTTAACTAATTAAATATTTTTCACAACAAGGGAAAAATTAAAAATTAATTTTTGCATACTAAAAAATTTACAATAATTATAACAACAAATCAAGAAAATTAAAATATGCATACTGGAAAAAAATGGGGATCAAAACGGAGTTTTGTACAGTCTTCATGCACCGCCGCACGCCCCATTTACTCGCATCACGCATGGGGCAAAAAATTCCTTTTTTTATTTATTGATGCCACATGTCACAATGTGATTGGTCCATGTTGCGCCATGTGTCGACATGCTACTGGTCCTATTTGCTGACGTGGCAGCCATATCATCGCCATGTGTCATATGCTTGATGATATGTCTGCCACATGGCAGACACGTGACACTCCCCGATTGGTCCTATTGGCTGACGTGGCAGACACGTCATTTGCCACGTGATGCTGACTCATCGGCCTCTGCCCACGTGGCAGAAGCCTATTGGACCATGTGGCTCGAGCTACCCAATCAGTTCGCGCCATATGTCCTGTTGATGTGTGAGTGAAGCCTTTGCTCCACTCACCGATGGTTGCGCATGCAAGCCACGTGCAGCCTTCCCGGCGGATTCAGCCGTCCTGACTTTTTTCAGTGGGGGGTTTTCGGGTGTCCTCGTCTCATTGGTAAGGTCAAAACTTATAAATACCCCTTCCTTAATAGTGATATCAATTTTTTTTACATTAAATTAAAAATCAAAACATATATATGCACTACAGGATAGAAAAATACAGATTTTCATACATTGCAATGTATAAACCAATGGACGAAAATCAGATTTTTTAATTCAATTTTCAACAATGTCATGCCAATGGTACTAAATCATGAAGACATGCTCTAATACCAATGAAAGGAAAAGAGGGAGGAATAATAAATCACAAAGAGATATAGATTTCTGACCCTTTTCTCCTACAGCGAAAACCGTAGTAAATATGTTGATCGAAGTCTTTACTACTAGAGTAAAGGCTATTGTCTTTACAATCTAAGTATCACTGGGATGATCAAGAATGAGAGAAAAATACACAGAGTATTTTTAGTGTGTAGAGAGATAGAAAAATACACAGAGAGAGAGAGCTATGTGTTCTCTGTCAATTGTTACGTAGATATTTTGGGTTGTGTTACGTACAAAATATAAAATCCATACTCATTAAAAGAGTAGAAAGCATACTTCTATTAGGAGTCTTTTACACCCAATTCAAAACTTAAACAAATTTAGTCATGAGTGTATATTATCCAACAAATTATAATTTGAAAACTTGAATAGATGCAATTTAATTTTAATTTTTTAATTTTTAAAAATAAATGATAATTTTTAATTTATATTTTAAAATAAAATATTCATTCCTAAAATAATAAAAATTTTAATTTTGACTTTTTAGTAATTCATATCTTATAAATTGTAAAATTTGATGAATTGGACCTAATTAATCAATATATAAAAGTTTTGGAGTAAATTAGTTAAAAAAAAATGATTTTGTACTAAACTGAACTTTGCTGTAAAATAATTTAGACTCATTGACTTAGTTTGCCAAGTTGGTGGGATAATTGGTTAGAAAGTTAATTTTCGGGTTAATTGGCCATCACATCCAAGTTCAGGGGGTAAATTGACACTTCAACTTAAAACTACTTTTTCCATAGATTTATTTTACTTTTTTTAATTTTGATGTTTTCCGTGCCTTTATTGCTTTTTGGACTTTAATTGGGTTTTGAATAATATGATGCTCTTTCGATTAAAAAAATAATAATAATATGATGCTTTCCTTGCCTTTATTTCTTTTCGGACTTTAATTGGGTTTTGAACTTGTACACACATGTGAAGATGATTTTAGTACTGCTGAGCAAAACCTCAGAGAACTTTTATGAAGCTCAAAATCTTGGATCAGGAACACAAAAAAATAAAAAGAATAAATTACATTTTGATTAAGTTTAATGGTTAAAAATAAAAATTACATTTTGATTTGACATGATTCACATTTTTCCTGTCGTTTGCAAATCAAATTTGTTTATTCCTCAATTTTCATTTCTTCAGCATTGTAGTCCATGCTTTAAATTTTTCAATTTGTATTTTATTAAATAAAATATTTTAGCCTGCCTATTTTATGAAAATAAATAGTGTAATCCTTCTATTTTAACAAGATCAAACAATTTAATATTTTATTTTTTTAAAATATTTTAATTTTAAAGTTTCAATAATGATGTCTTTCAATTTAAACACATATCTCTATCAATGCCTTATAATTTAAATCAAGTTATAATTTTGATAAATTTGTTAATTTTATTTTATATTTAATTTTTAAAGTTTGATTTCATCAATTATATTTCCTTTTAAAGTTATTAATTTAATTTTTTAATTTTAACTAAATGTGTTCTTAAAGAAAAGATTAATTAAACTTAGTATAAAAGGTGAATATAATATATAATTGGTGAAATTTATTATTTTTTAAAATTATAATTTATTTTTATTTAATATATTGATAGAGATATGCATAAATGTTCGAAGTTTAATATGTATTGAAATTTTAAAATTTTAATGAAGGGCTAAAATGTTTTGTAGTATTACAACATAAGAATTAAATTATTTTATCTTCATAAAATAAGACTTAACTATTTTTTGATATAAGAGATTAATAAAAAAATTTAATGAAAGAACTAAAATATTGACATAAAATATATCGAGGGATAAAAAAATAAATTTTCAAATAAGAAGGGAAGAATATGAATTATATCAAAAAATATGGGAAAGTGTAAATTGCTCGAGACAGAAATGTCGAAACATATAGGGGCCTTGGTAATTGATAAATGTTGAACCTCCTCTAGACCTACAAGCACAAAAGAAAACCTTGGATGAGCCTAGGATCTTTGATCCGTAGGTTTTCCGATGCTTAAGTCAGAGAAGAGCTATTCAAGATAATCTATTTAAGAGAAATATGAGCCTATATATAGGCATAAGAGAGACATATCTAGTCTTATTCGGATTAGTATCATGTGAGTCCTAATTTATTATCATTTAGATCTCTTTATTGTTATTGATCATTGATTTTCCATATGGACATAGAGTCCTATTTGGACTTGGATCTTTGAGTTTCGGACATGATCTTTTCTCAGATTTATCAGAAGTGCCCCCAATGGTATCAAATATTTATATTCGACAAAGATTGATGAATGTATCGTTATCTTCTATAATTTGAGCCACCCACTCTTTTTGATTAGAGAGGCTTGTTTCTTTCGAGTATTGCGATACTCATTCTGGATGAACCTGAGGACGTGTCTCATAAGTGTCGTTTATAACTTGGGCATTCATTTTCGTCGCATTTGAATGTGTTTATACAAGTGCCATATTCGTACGCTCGGCATTTTCGTATAAGAGAACATGTGCGAGTATAGAGTTTTTAACTTGGTACTCGTATTCATTCGAGTGTCGAGTATTCTGCTCATATTTGATGTCCTACTCGAATTACTTAAAAGTAATGTGAGAGTATTCGTGTAACTGTGTATCACGACACAAGTTCTATAGGAGCTTTTTTATTTAATCGATTTCATTATAAATCATTTGGGTTTGTAACCCAATTATTCCAGACATTTACTGGTAATATTTTCTTGGATTTTCTTACATTCCAATATCTAGGAATGTTATTGTTCATCATATCACTGAGTCTATAAGCTCTTTTGTTGGTTGCTTTAGTGATTTGAGGCCTTGTTGGAACTCGTCAATTTATACTTGACGATCCCATTTCTTTTATTGTCATTTAATATATGAATATGTTGAAGACTGTAATTATCGTTCCCACATATCATTTCTTACGAATGCTTTATAATTTACGAATGTTGAAAGATATTTGTAATCGTGTCCAGGATATCTTACACACGGTACTCGTATTCTTTTTTATGAGACCCGCGAAATTTAAACTAGAGATGAATGTTATCCACAGATCATGTCGAAATTCGTATTATTACGAACGTATTCTCTTAGGCTTGTCAAGAGTCTCTCCCAATAGTGTTGAATATTTATGTTCGAAAAAAAGCTGGTTTTTCATTCCACTTCCAATATTGTCAAATATTTACGAATGTAGAATTTATTTCACTCGAATTACTTACGAGTGTAGAATTTATTTGTTTCACTCGAATTACTTATGAGTGTGGATTTTATTCGTCTCACTCGAATTACTTACGAGTGTAGAAATTATTTCACTCGAATTACTTACGAGTGTAGAATTTATTTCACTCAAATTACTTACGAGTGTAGAATTTATTTTACTTGAATTACTTACTAGTATAAAATTTATTTTACTCGAATTACTTATAAGTGTAGAATTTATTTCACTCGAATTTCTTACGAGTGTAGAATTTATTTCACTCGAATTACTTACGAGTGTAAAAATTCATTTATTTTACTCAAATTACTTACGAGTGTACAATTTATTTTACTCATATTTTGAATTTCTTTCACTTTTCCTTCCCCGAAGATGTTTGGATATTTATATCCATTATTCTATTACCTTTTTTGACAAGAATCGCTCACAGGCAGTCTTTACATTTTTTGACAATTCATGTCAACATAATCTCAAATAATAATAATATATATACAATGTGCTTATTTATTTATGTTTTATTTTTACGCATAGTGGTGCATAATCATTTGACTGTCATTAAGCATGCAAACAAAATTTTGAATTAAGAGTTAAATAATTCTTTCGTACCTTAATACTCATTGCTTCTTTATCCACTACTGATAGCTGAACCATTTGGTTCATTCAACTCCATTATTGATTTAATCTCTTGCAATATATAGCTCCTCAAAGCTAAATTAGCTATTGTCATTAATGCCATAGATGCGGCAATGAAGGGATGCCAAAGAAGACTCATCTCTTACAGTTGTACCATTTGAAGTTCTTTGTCAAGAAAAAGCTCTTTTCAAGGAGGGAGATTCATGCCCCAGTTCGTACAGGAAAGGATAATTGCATCAGCTTCATGCTCAATTTTTGCACGTCTAATATGTGACAATGGAAAATCCACAAAAGCATAATTTTTTACTGCTCCGGCTCATGAGCCATCATTTTTTTATCTATAAGAAAACAACATTTACCTTTTGTGGCAATATGTTAGTATACTAGATAAATGTGTATCTAGAATATAAGAATTTATATTTGCAATGAGTTATAATTACTCTATTATAAAAATAATTAAGAAAACGTATATGTTATTGATGTTGTCGTTATTGGTATACTTGCTATCACCCACACATGGGATTGTTTCTTCTCTTTTATATTGCATGTATTTACCGCTAAGTGCAAGATTTATAGCAAAGAGTCCGTTGTATGCCTTGCCTAGATATACAGAGGCTTCGGTTATTACCAGGAAGTCTTTTAAGGATTCAGTCAATGCCATCTCCTCGATCAAGCATCCAGTCCTCACCATAATTTGTTTCAGTTGTTCAGTCACTATTAGATCTTTCATTGGGTATAAAATCATCGCCTCTAATGCCTCCATCGAGTACTACTCCAATATCCATAAGAATTAATGGTGGTGTCACTGAGGAAAATGGAAATAAAGTCCAATCTAATATGGCTGCATTCTATAGAATTAGTGCTTACTTATTGCTTGAAGGTCATGAAGTGGATTTTTGGCATTGCTAACTTTATCACAGAGCTTGCGTCGATAGTTTTTGACCAACTCTCATCTCAGAACAATTCTCTTTTCCTACTAATTTGTATGGGGATGTCTTTCTTGGCCCTTATTATCTGCATGTTTGAGCTTATGCAAGGAAAGAGCAGCTTGGAAGTGGAAGGACACCATGCCTTGTTTCCATCACCCATCAGAACCTAGCCACTCTTTTTGTCCCTGCATTAAAGTTGTTGGATTGGTTTGTGCCTTTGGGCAGTATATTATTACCTCGATAAATTATTGACATTGTTGCCCAGCGTTATATGTTTGCTTTTTTCACATGTTTGGTTGCATATTAGACAAGTGTACTTCTTTTATTTTGAATATCTTTCCATCCATATTATCTAGCATGATTCATGGAATACGTGTTCATAAATGGAGATGGCTTGCACACGTTGATTGATGAGGATGAAATTTTTATAGTAAATAGAGCACATAGTTCTTGAATCCTTCTTTTCGCCCTCAGGTTTTGAAACTTCAATTTCACCTTCTGCATCCATCGCTACTGCTGCTGGTTTTTTTTTAATATTATATATAGAGCTACTATCTAAGGACAACACATTTCTTTATTATTTCAACTCAGAGCAGAGTTTTTTGGAACCTGGTTCATCTATCCGCGCATTCTCCTTTCATGGATTTTACACAGAAACTGCCTAAGAACACTGCTTGTGTTTATTGGGTAACTCATCAGCAACATCTCAGGTATTTCTTTAGAATCATTTGCAGCTATAAGAGCTGACAGAGGTTTTATATCATCCTTTCTTAGAAATGTTAGTATAAGTGATATGCCCTAGTGGCAATCATGTATTTTGACATTGTAAAATCCTAAATGGAAATTAAAATATTCATTTAAATAAAGAGTTTATTTATTTGAGTATTACTCCATTAGCATTATGTTAAATAAATGTATTATCAAGAGTTGATAATATGAGGACACATTTATTTAGTACATATGCTATAAAATTGTTC
>CATIWO010549896.1:0-17014 GCA_949673435.1 Macaranga tanarius | reverse complement strand
GCTTTGGGCAAACAAAGCCCTCCTAGCTCACCTCTTCTCTTTTGACAGGTCAACTTTGGCCAGGCTGGAGCTAAGAAAGTTTGGGAACCCATCACTTTTTATTCTTTCATTTCAAACTTTCGCGCTTCTCTTCTTCCTTCCTTCTCAACTTCCATTTCTTCTCTACACCACCATGGATCCAGAGTTTGATCGCACACCCGCTCTTCCTACCTGGGTCGCTGTCCCTCCAGAGGCTTGGGTGCCCCGTTCATTGGGCTTGGAGTTCGAGTCTGATTTCTCTCTCACGCCTTCTCTAGATACTCATATTTGTTCCTTGGCTACAGGAGAGGTTAGTCATTTTTTCTGCCTCTTTCATCAAATTATAATTGGGTTAGTTAGAAATGATGATATGTATACTAGATTTATTGAGAAAATATGTAAAAAAATAAGCAAAATTTGAAAATTTTAAGAAAAATAGAAACTGGGTTCGGTCTTTCGTGGCACTGAGGCATCAACTCTTCGTTGAGGCATCGCCTCTACGCATAAAGGCGACGCCTCAACACGTGAAAGGCATGACCCCAATACTATAGAGGCGTCACCTTTTCCACTAAGACGTTGCCTTTGCAGTGCAGAGGCATCTCTCCTGCTTCGCAGAGATCTGATTTTGATTATTTAACCAAAAATAAATTATTGAATGCACAAATTTAATTTTAATACTTCCTGCAGTTTGACCAGCACTCTATAAAGGGTGCTGGCAATGTTACGGGTGTCTGAGAGTGGTACGGTAGTATGATAGATGTGATCCGAGAGAGGATCCATCATACAGGCTTTGAGCCTTTTATCCTAGCACTTCCTACTGTTATTAATCATCATGACCTCAACGGCCTGTATGCATTGATGGAGGGGAGCTCACGTTAGATCTTGTCTCCTTTACTGCTATCACAGGTATAGCCTATGCCGGGGACCCTATCTCCTTTGATCGGAGTCTAGGAGCGATGTCTCCAGCACAGGTTGGGTACATCGAGAGATTGATTGGTATGGTTCCTACCATGAAGGGAACTCATATAGTGAAGGGTGATTCCATCTATTCCTACTAATCCACCATTCACCCAGATACGATCACCACCCCTCGGCAGATAGATCAGGTGGTACGGGCTTTCATCTTCTACTTATTAGGCACCATTTTATTCTGTAATATGGGCAACTCCATTGACCTGATGTTTCTGATGCCTTTACGAACCCTAGATCTTGTGACTTCTTTTGATTAGGGATCAGCAGCTCTAGCATACTGTACTAGAGCATGGATGAGTTCATTCACGGAGCCAAGAGATTCTACGGCTTCTGGCATGCTACACATGTAGGTTTCTCTTCATACTCTCCCTTTTCTTTTACATTTTCCTTCTTTGTATTATAACATGATGACTTCTGCAGGTTTGGGGGCTTGAGCTTGGATTGATCTGGGGAGTGATGCCCGGAGGTGCTAGGGCTTTCCCTATACTGAGTCACAACCGTTCGGTGAGGCGTGATTTGGCTAACGTCCATTTTCACCGTGTTCGCCTCAACACATTACCATGGGAGGAGGTACGCTTGGAAAAGAAACAAAATTGCTTAGAATTTTATTGATATAAATGGAGTTTATCTTACCTGATTTATTTTCTCCTTGCTCTCAGGTTACATCTCATCCATGGGGGCCTCCGGATAGTTGGTTTGTGACCATGATCCGATCTGGACAATGAGCTGATAGAAGGATCCTGCTTGTGGGGCCTTTTTATCGGATGTTTTATTTTGATGAGCGTATCTGGTAGTGGAATCTGGGTCCTGATCGGAGGTGTGTTCCTATGACTCCCTCTCCCTACATGTTCTGGACTCACCAATTGGGCAGCATTGAGCTACAGAGATCACTGAGAGGGACTATTAGTGATCATTTACTTAGTCGTCACCAGATTCAGTACAATGTCTTTATCAGGGCAGAGCTGCTTCAGTAGATCTTGATACAGGGCGTCATTCCTTAGGTATGCATCATACACTCTTTTGACCATTTCATCTAACTCTTATTTAATTTCCTAACCCTTTTCATTTTCAGCTCGTGCTAGGGGAGCTGGCCCCCAGATGAGATCTCTCCCTTCGGGTAAGCAACCTGCACAGCGAGCCCAAATGGGATCTCCACTTTTTGACGTAGGTCCCAACACTTCTCATCCCCGTCAATTCCATAGAGGATACCTGGTACCTCACGGGATCGTTCAACCTCTAGTTTAGGTTTGTATAGAGCCTTCCCATTCTTACCAGATCCTATTGCTAGGTACTAGGGTACCTCAGGCGAGATGACTCGGTCATTTCTGACTCCAGACCCTAGGCATTTTTTGGCTCTTGTCCCTTCTACTGCCACCCATGTTAGAATTATTTGCCTCCCTTTTTGTTTACTTGCTGCAGAAAATGTTAATACTAACATGGTTTGTGCATTTGTACCTACAAATTTTCTAGTGAGTAGGATGAGCATTTATATGGTTTAGTGGAGGCCCACCTTAACCTAACATTGCGAGCTTCAGAGGAGTGGAGAGTATATCTCTATCACTATTCTATATGTATGCATGCTTGTATGATTTTTACTTATCTGATTTTCTTTCTATTTGGACAGACACACTGTGTAGGATTGGACGCCCAGAACCGGTCGCTCCGTCAGTAGCTTGTCGCTCTTTAGATGGTGAGTGGAGATGAAGATGACTTCAGTGCTGACGATGCAGATGATGGAGCTGCTCTTGCTGCTGACATTCCTTCGACTTATGGTATTTGGGATGCCAAGGAGGCAGCCGATGATGCGGATGATGACGGGAGCACCGAAGATGAGGAGGCTGATGAGGGTAAGGAGGATGATGAGGAGACAGAGTCCGAGAAGGATTAGACTGCAGACCTAGATTGCAGATTATTTTAGGTGGAGAGACATGCAGTTTAGTAGGCATTTTAGGACATGAATTTTGTATACAAACATATTTTTGGATTATATATATCAATGCATTTCAAATAATTTCTCTCTAATGCTAATTGTATTTCTCTTTCTTTCCTGCTTCATGATTGTGTGCACACCCATTGCCATATAATTTTGGGCCAATTTTCATCAAACCGGACCACTTTCACTATTTTTCTACCAAGATACGCCGTCTATAAGTCAAGAGGCATCGCCTTTGAGTGCTGAGGTGTTGCCTCTATAATACAGAGGCATATGCCTCTTCTACATAGAGGCGTGCGCCTCCACATTACTGAGGCGGCGCCTCAGTAGCTCTGACTTTGAAATTTTCCAATTTTTCCCTCTTTTAAAAGTCTATAAATACACCCTATATCACCCATATCATGTCACAGCCGCCCTACACCTTCAAAAACCCTAAAAACTCTTAAGACCATGACAGAACACAATCTAAATTTGATCCATCCTGTCTTGCAAAGTCTGGAGGGAAAAAATTGGCAGAAACTGAATCCCTTTCATCTATCTATCTTCAAATTTCTTCATCTCTGTAAAATAAACTATCCATTCCTGTATACAGCTACCCAATTTTGGGATCCAAAAAATCATGTCTTCAGGTTCAATAGCTTCAAAATCTGCCCTCTGCTTGAAAAATTTGGAGCAATTTTGGGTTACCCAGATGATTCCTCTAAACAAATTACAGTTCTATTGATTAATAAGCTAGATAACAGAGCTATTCAGCAGCAGATAACCTATCTATTCAATATCCCTCCTTCATCTTCTCTTGCACATGTCTCAGGAAATGGGATAATCTTCGATTCTTTCCTGAAGGCTGCTGTGGCTGTCAATAGTAAAGAGATGTACTGGCCTCAGATGATTGCTTTTTGTCTGTATGCCCAGTTCTTATTAATTTTCCCCTCAAGTGATTGTGAACTCAAGATCATGCCGATCCTTGATCAGGTTAAGTCTGGACTTAACCTTATACCCATTATTCTTGCTGAGACACTAATTAGCTTGGATAACCTATCTGTAATATACTGCTTTGCTGGGAGCCATGTATTATTGGAGGTAAATTTTTTTTGTCTTTTTTCCTTCTTTTTCTTTTTTTCGTTTCTTTTCTTTATTTTTTTACCTTATTTTTTTATTATTTTTTTCATTGTTTTCTGTTTCTTTTTTTTGACAACCCTCCCTTTTTAAATTTGGCTCAAGGAGAAATTGAGGCTGTTGGCACCTCCACAGAACATTGTCAAGTACAAACCAAAGCAGGTGCAGCATATCTGAAAGAGTGGTTAGCCAATTTCACAGATGTTGGAGTTCAGTGGATGTGTCCTTAGTGGAACATCATACATGTGACCACCAGGACATAAACCTACTATGTTCCTCTTGCTAAGCTGTATTTCTACTCTTTTTACTACCCATCTCATCTTTACCGTCAATATGGAGAGAAGTAGCTGATTGTAGAGTTTGCCATGTGGCTTTCAACCTGACTTTCTGACCTAGAACTTTGTAGAGAATATGTCGGTGACCTGGCCATGTTGTACCATTAGGCGAGGCATCTCATTAGATGGAGATATTACCACTGATGACCACTACAAGGCTTGAATTCAATTACAACAGACAGAACATGATGAATTCATCAAAAATCAAAAGACAAGGGATCTATATAGGGATAACATGCAAGAAGTGAGAAAGAATAAAAGAAAAATAACTTAGATTTATTTTCTACTTTAGTTTCAGCAATTTAGTTAGATTCAGCTCAGCTTATGTGGTACCCTTCATTTTTAGCTAAACTCATTGTAATAAGTATTTAATACAACATTTGACAGAAATAAAAACAATTCTCTTCATTTAAATTAAGCACAATTGTACATACAAATTACTTCTAACATTTTTTCTATCGTTGGGTGGCTTGCCCTTGTAAGTTTTCCAGCCAACCATTTTATTCTCTCTCTCTCTCTCTCCTTTTATTTATCTTTAACTTTTGCCCAGGCTGCCCCTTTACGGAGTTTTCAACTTAGCAGAATTTTTTTTCAGTCTCTCACTTTTACCTAGACAGCCTCTTTTTTGAGGTTTTCTCCCTAGCGAGACTTTCCAGAAAGTATTTCTTAAGCATGTCTAGGATGATGGGATTTCTTAACTCATTCCCTTCCAGGTCTGACAAAATGTATGCACCCTTTGAGAATATTTTCTTCACAAAGGTATGGTCCTTCCCAATTTGGCTTGAATTTTCTCCTTGGATCAGTATAGAGTGGTCTCATGTGCTTCAACACTAAATTACCTTCCTTTATCTTTTCTGGCTTGATTTTCTTATCGTAGGCTCTGGCAATTCTTTTCTGATACAGTTGTATGTGATACATGGCTTTTAATCTCTTTTTATCTAACAACGCCAACTGTGCCAGCCTGTTTTCCACCCATTGATACTCTGGAATCTTTATCTCTAACAGGACCCTCAGATATTGAATTTTCACTTCCACTGCCAGTACTACTTCACACCCATATACCAACGAATAAGGTGTAACCCTAGTAGATGTTCTTGCAGTTATCCGATATCCCCATAATGCAAACTGAGAGTAGTCAGACCAATCCCTATAATTCTTTATTATCTTAGCCAGGATCCTCTTGATGTTTTTATTCGCAGCCTCAACTACATCATTAGCCTGAGGGCGATAGGGAGATGACTAGTGATGCTATATTTTATAATGCTAGAGTAATGCATCAGTTTCTGATTAAAACTGAACCCTATTATCAATCACAATATGGTGTGGCAACCCATATCTGTAGATTATATTTCTTTCTATAAACCTCGCCATTTGCTTTGACCCGACTGAAGTGTATGACTCAGTTTCAACCCATTTGGAGAAGTAATCTACTGCCACTACAATATATCGATGCCTATTTGATGTAGTTGGCCTTATTTCCCCGATTATATCAATCCCCCAAGCTGTAAAAGGCTATGGAGATGTTAACCCTTGAAGTTCCATTAAGAGCAGATGACTAACATCCCCATAAGCATGACAATTATAGCACTTCTTTATGAATTTGACACAATCCGATTCCATGGTCAGCCAAAAGTATCCCTGTCGAGTTATCTTCTTAGCCAAAACTGTTCCATTTATATGGGACCCGTAAACACCTGTATGCATAGTTTCCATAATTCTCTGAGCTTCTTCCTTATCCACATATCGTAAATGTACCCCAGTTGGCATTTTTTTGTACAGTATACCATTATGACTGATAAACTATCTAGATAACATATTCAGAGATAGATTTTCCTTCTTATCTGCATCCTCGGGGAACTAGTTAGTCTCTAGATACTTATGTAAATCATAAAACCACAGCTTTTCCGCTGGCCCCATCAATATTACCCTCATTTCCTTATAATATGGAGTCCTAGACTTTACTAAAATCAAGGGCTTAGTTGGAACCTGTGTACCACTTTCTTACATCGAGGCTAATATGTCTAGAGTATCTACAATCTGATTATCTTCCTGAGGCAAATGCACAAATCTGCACTGGCTAAATGAAAGAGTAACAGTGGCCAAATAATTCATATAAAGCCACAGTTTATCCTCTTTGACTTCCCATTCCTTGGAGACCTACTTCACCACTAACATCGAGTCCCCGTAAACTATTATCTCTTTTGCCCCACACTTCGTAAAGCTTCCAGTCTGAATATGAATGCCTCATATTCTGCTTGATTATTGGTCACTTCAAACTCCAGCCTTTTTGCCATGTGAATGATTTTGCCTTTGGGAGTGATCAAGATTACCCCGACACCTGCCTCTTTATTATTAACTGCTCCGTTGAAGTACATATGCCATCTTTACACCTCAATGGCTCCCAGGTGTTCATTAGAAAATTCCAGTTCCCATTCCTGATCATCATCAATAGGATTATATGCCAAAAAGTCTATAACAGCCCTTCCTTTAATCACTTTCCTAGACAAGTACTCAATGTCAAACTTCGTAAGTAACACCAACTATCGAGCCAACTTTCCTGTGAGAGAAAGAATTTGCTGGAGGTACTTCAGAGGATTATGCTTTGATACTGCTTGAATCTTATAGGATTGGAAGTAATGTCAAAGCTTTTTAGTCGCCCACATAACTGACAGACATGTCTTCTCTACCAAGTTGTAGTTGGCTTCATAAGGCAGAAACTTCTTACTCAAGTAGTATACAGTATATTCCACTTCATTCTTATCTTCCTGTGCTAACATTTCCCCTATGGCTTCCTTCTCTATGGCTAAATACAATATCAACCACTTGCCCGATCTCAGTGGTTACAATATAAGTGGCTTCATTAAATACCTTTTGATAGTCTCAAAAGCATGCTGGCATCTATCATCTCAAACCACTGGCAGATTCTGTTTAAGTAGCTTGAATATTAGTTCATATATGGTAGTCAACTTAGCTATAAATCGACTGATGTACTGCAGATGCCCTATAAACCCTCTTACCTCCTTTTCTATTCTCGGAGCTAGCATCTCACTGATGGTTTTTATCTTATTTGGATCAACCTCTATCCCTCTCTTTCTGACTATATGACCCAACAGTTTCCCTGTGGTAACCCCGAGTACATATTTCTTTGGGTTTAACCTCAAATTGTACTTCTCAGCTCTATCCAGGTGCTTGTCTAGAGCTTCAAAGTACCCTTCTCTAGTCAGAGACTTAACCATCATATCATCCATATATACCTCAATCTCCTTATGGATCATATCATGCAGTAGTGTAGTAGCCATCCTTTGGTATATTTTCCCAGCATTCTTCAGCCTAAACGGCATCACCAAGTAATAATAGATTCCCCATTCAGTGATAAATAAAGTTTTCAACTTATCTGCCTTAGCCATTATAATCTGGTTGTACCTTGAGAGCCCATCCATAAATGAATACATTGCACTTGAAGCTGCACTATCTACCAAAGTGTCTATATAAGGCAACAGGAAATCATCCTTTGGGCAGGCCTTATTCAAATCCCAGTAATCAACACACATTCTCACTCTTCCATCTTTCTTTGGTACTGGAACTATATTTTCAAGCCATTTTGTGTCATCAACCACTTCAAGAAACTTTACTTTCCACTGCTTTTTAACTTCTTCTTTAATCAATAGTGCCCATTCTGGTCTCAACCTTCTTCTCTCCTGTTTGACTGGCATGACATGAGGATATGTAGGGATCTCATGCTCTACAATCTCACAATCTATCCCTAGAATATCCTCATAGCTCTAAGTAAATACTTTCTGTCTTTTAATTAATATTTATTTCATTTTTTTCACTCTCATCAAGAGTAAGATCATAAGAAATTATTATGTTTTTAGGATTTTCAATTATACCTAAATTAAATATTTCAATTTGCACATAACTAATATCAAATATATGCATGAAATGATCATCACAACAAGAATAACCATTAGGAAAGACATCACACAAGTAAGCAAAATCAGACTTTATTGCATTCACTTTAGAAAAGAACAAATCATTAGTTTCAAATAGTTCAGCAAGGGAAACATCAAAATCATTATAAAAGGTGTCAATAAAAGAGTTTTGGACGAAGGTCTCTAAGTTCATAGCAGCATCCTCACTCTGACCAGCAACTCTAGCAGCAGTCTCTACTCCATCTGTAGTAATCCTTTTTTCTTTAAAGTCCTTTTCAGCAACAACATCCTCAGCTTTCTCCTCAATATCCTTCTTGCCAATGGCGATCTTAGCAGCAGCAGTAGTAGCTTCCCCATCTACTATTAGCTCCTCCAGTGCCTCTTGTGCATCCGTGCTTTCTCCAGCCAGATAATCCATAAAAATCTCAAACCTAGGGACCTTCCTTCTTTCCAAAAATAGAGGCTCAGGCTTACCCTTATAGGGACTGTAATTCCCCTCCCGGACAAACCTTTCCCAGAGTGTCCATTTTTCTTCACTGTCAGACCCGTTCTTTTTCCATGGTAACCAAGCCCATACCTTAAAATTTATAGCGTAGCCTCCACAAACTCTGGTGGTTTAGTCTGATTCATCCCTAGTCCCAGCCTAGGCATGAAGTTCATTCCCTTCATCATATTCAGCACCTTCTCCTCCATGGAATCTTTATAAATCATGCAGACCTTAAAATCAGGATTTAAAAAAATCTCCTTAGGAGCCAACTTCAAAGTTGTGATGGCTGCCTCAGTTTTAGCTGTGATAGTGACTATCTTCCTCTCATGCAGAAATTTGATCTTTTGATGGAGAGTGGAAGGAACTCCTCATAGGAGATGAAACTAAGGTCTCCCCAATAGCACAGTAAAAGTGACTGGGATGTCGATCACATGGAGAGTGACCCAAGCTTTAATAGGCCTAGTCTTGACTAGAGCTCTGAATATGCCCTCTACTAATCTCTTAGTGTTGTCATATGCCTTTATAATCACATCAGTAGGCTGTAAATCAGTGACAGTCAAACTTAGTCTTGGCAGTATCTTCAAAGGGTACACATTTATGGCCGACCCATTACCAACGATCACACTGTAGGTCATCTTCCCTTTTATCTCGGCCTTGATGAATAAAGCCTGGTAATGATCCCTCCCCTCTAGTAACAAATCCTCATTAGTAAAAATAATTACCCCCTCAGGTTTTTGCATTAAAGAACTCACCAACTGTTCAGAGGTTGTGCTGGTAGAAACCTTCCTCTTATGCAATACCTAGACCATGGCATCTCTGTGGATTTTGGATTGCATTAGCAGCTCCCAAATACTGGACACCATTTTCTCAGGTAGTTCTTTCTTTGGTACTTCTTCTTCTTGCTTCTCGAATTTAGATTCTGTTTGTTCTCTCTTGACAGACTTTTCTTTTCCCTTCCCTTTCTTTTGTTCAGCTGATGCCACATGTTCAACCACCCATTGTCTTTCACCTTCCCACATATCAATCCCTTCTTTAGTTTCCTCATCATTAAAAGACCAGATATCTATCATGTTCACAAACAAACCTGTTTGGTAAAAATTTTGCAAATATATAGAATCGACAAGTAGTAATTAAGATATCGTTCCTACAGAGATTACAATCTATCCATCTACCAATCTCTCTCTAATTGTTTAAAGTTCACAAATATGATGAATCAATTAACTATGTCTAATAAAACTTTAATGAAAATATAAACCCTAATTTTTAATTCAATTAACCAATTTAAAACTAACCATTAGGAAATTAATTCACCTCACATTCATTAGTCAATTCCCCTTCCTCAATTCAATTATCCATGCAAATTTCGAGTTATCTTATGTTGTAATTACCTTTCTCAAGGCTAATTAACTTACTTTGTAACCTTTAATCAAGACTAGGTAACCCAATTCTCATTACAATCACAAACCCTAATTAATCAAATCACAAAGTTTAATCTCAACTCTTATGGATTTAAATCAATTCTATTTATTTCTAATACTGAATCAACTCAATTTATATTTATAGTTGCATCAAAACTATCATCTCTTAATGCATAATCTTAATTAATATCATGTTAATGTTGATCAAGCATAAACAAACATTAATCTCAATAAATATAATTTTGTATGAATAAAGAATTTATTGGAAAGAAAAAAATTAACTAATTCATGTTCGGATCCTTAATCCCTAATGAACAAAAAACTAACCTAACATATTTAAACTAAACTCCGAAAATAAGTAAAAGAAATCCATCACCAATTACAAGAATTAAAAAGAATAAAATAAATTCAATCTCTTGAAATTTTGAATCTTCGATCTCCAATCTCGATCCTCGATAATGCCCTAAAAGATTCTCCTTTTCCTGTCAAAGTCTCTCCAATATAAGTTCTCTTATTCCTTTTATAGTCTTCCTCCAACTTCCCTTGGATAAATGTCCAAATAAATCAATTTAATCATGACTCTTTTGCATACATAGCCATATCCAAATTATACATGCTCGTGTCTCGATAATATTCAACATCCGGATGCTTACACGACTATGTTTTGAACCGTGTCTAAAGTAGGCAATTATGGCAGTAAAGTACACGGCCTGACACACGGGCGTGTCCCGACCCGTGTTCAGGGTATCAAAATCCTTTAGAAGACTACACGACCCAATACATGGCCATGTTTTTAACTGTGTACAGAAGCCTCTTTTAGTCTAGAATGCTACACGGGCATGCACATGGCCGTATCCTTGCCTGTGTCGATAATTTCTCTAAAACTTAACTTCTAACCCTCCGAATCTTTTATATTTCCACATCAAACCTTGATTAAAGACCTGTAAAAGTAAAATACGCATAAATAACCTATCTAAACATAATTTAACACACTTAAACCCAAAATTAACACAAGTTGACTACTTAAAATACCCCCTCTTATGGGTGGTTTCAGGTTGGATAGGTTAAGTAGGTTCAAAGTCAGTGAAGGAGTTTAGCACTTGTTCTTTTGTTAAACTAGTACCAATCATCAGAACTTATTGATTTAGGGGTGGGGTATTTCGGTAGTTTGGTAAGGGATTTGTTTGGGTGTTTGCTTTTTGGTTTCAGGGTCAATAATTTTTTCAGAGTCAATAAGGTCTTGGATTTCATATTTGAGGCAGGTGTATTAGTCAGTGTCGTGTCTGATAACTTAGTAGTACTTACAGTAGAGTTTCAGGTTGGCATTGAGAAGTGGGGTTTTTGGTGGCAAAGGTTGGAGGAGACTTTTCTCGATAAGCTTTTTGAGGACTTTTGAGAGGGGTCTTCCAAGATTAGAAAACCTTCAGGGTTGCCCAATAGCATTGATTTGGATATTATTGCTTGGTCCCTCTTTGCTCCCAGCCCTTCCTCTAAAAAATTTCTTCTCTTGGGCTACATCTGTCTCTTTCTGAACCTTAAACCTGTAGAGTTTTTTAAAATTCCTGATTCCCAGATCTTTCAACTTCCTAGCTAGTGGTGGAGCACATCCCTCAATAGCAATCATTAATTGATCAGCTTTGGCTGGTTGATGTCTCATCTGAGCTAACTTACCCCTCCACCTAGTCAAATAATCAGTAAAAGATTCATTGAATTTTTGCTTGGTGTTTTATAGATCCCTAAATGATACCTCCAACTGAGATTTCAACCCATACTATTTTATAAATGCGGTATATAACTCCTTCTAGTTAGCTTGCATATGAGGCTCTAAAGAGTAGTACCAGCGGATTGGTGCTCTCTCCAAAGACATCAAAAATTGCTTCATAATCTAGAATTTAGTTAACCCAGTTATTTTCATGTAGGTGACATATTGCTTCAAATGCAAATGGGGATCCTCAGTACCCGAGTACTTTTTCATATTGGGAAACTTAAACTTCTTTGGCAGTGGATCTTCATCATCCAAGTCCAAGTCACTGTAGTCCATTGAAGCATCTATCCTTTTCTCTTTTATCAGGAGTTGCATTTGAGATCTCATCTTTGCCATTTCCTTAGCCCATTTTTGTTGTTCAAAGTCTCCAGCAGGTTAAAATTCTTACTTAGGAGGATCAGCAAGCACAGTTTCAAGATCATCATCCCTGTCCCTGGGTTTCCTAATAGTAGCTTCACCCTCATTCAAGTTAATTGGCTGCTTAGCCCTTGCTGTCTGAAACATTTCTCTCATTACTTCTCGGATAATGTTCCTAGTATCAGCAGTGATTTCCTCTTTCAACTGTCTCTTAAAGGCTTTCATATCAAGGTTATCTGACATTATTGCAGCTTCGGTTAATGAAGTAGCTCTAACCAGTGTAGCTCTGATTAGCCGACCTTCACGAGTGCATGTCCAAACAGAGGGTGAAGGATCTATTTCTACAAAACAAAAGGTTAGAAATATGCATGATGTGTATGCATGATATGTAGATATTTTTTTTAATATTTAAGGGTTTAGACAAAACAAACAAACAGATAGATAAACAAACACACATAGGGTCTCAATAACGTAGCCTTCCAACCTTATTCCTCTCACACATGTGTTCAAGGTGAGTCTCTTATTTAAGATTTTTGGTCTGGGTTTTAATTATCAACGGAAAATAATAAAACCGACGTACATACATAAGCTCTTGAGACGGAACAAACATGTAGCATATCTCTTTCATAAATCCAAAGTCCAACATAATAAGCTATGATTGAAGGACAAGAGCCCAATCTAAAATGGTTCATTATTATTGGGCTTTATGAATGAGACTACTATATGGCAACAGAACACATGCATTTAGAGAAATCTTAAGGGTAGTTGCTAGGGTACTACATAAGCTGAGTCTTGGGTAAGGTCAAAGGCTCCCACAGCTTCCTACTCTCTTTCCATCTCCCCACTCAAGGGTCCGAATAACATACTCAATTATACTCCACTGTGAGTGATAATAGCTATATACTCTACCACCAGGTTTGAGTGAAACGCAGGCAGCAGAACGATAACTATTATCGGGTTATTGGGACTGTGTGCACAGTATGTGAAAATAGTGTAGAGAATGCATAAGGAATAATTAGATAATTAAAAATAATAAAACACAAAACATTGGAATTAGTTTCTTTATCTCTAGTGGAGTCGCCACTGTAGGCGGCGAGGTTCAGCGCGCGCCCAAGTATTTGGCAACTACGGCATTGTGTGGGCTCAGGGCCCACTAAGAATACAACTTGGGCCTTTTGACAGGCTTTGGTTGGATATAGGAGTCGCCACCCGGATAAAACTTAGGATACTTTTACAGTAATTGGATTCCACGGAGGAAGCCTAGTAGCCGTCCTCAGAGATTGGGTCCAAAAATTGGTGAATGGCCCACCCGATCTTGCGATCGGTCTCCGTTTGTGTTTTATGTTTTATTATTTTTAATTATTTAATTATTCCTTATATTACATGCAAATGACTATTTTAATCTAAACAATTTCTAAATTTTACAATTTAGTCCAAGTTTATTTGTTTAGTCTAATTTCATACAATTTGGTCATTGGTTCATTCATTCATACATCATATACACCATTCATTCACATACAGTAAACAAAATCAACAACAAAATTAAAACACACAAAGAAAGGGGAAGGAGAAATGAATTATATCCCTTTTTTTCATGCAATAAATTAATAAAAAAATAAATAAATCCTAAAAATAAATAACAAAATAATGGAATAATCCATATTGGGCTGCATTACCATCAAAAGAAAAATTAGGTCACCGAAAAATAGAAATCCTACAAAAGAAATTCTAAGAATATTAGTGAAAATAAATAAAGAAATGAAAATAGAAAAATTAGTCACAGAGGCGGTGACTTTGTGGAGCTAAGGCGTCAACTCAGTGGGTGAAACACTTGTTCATACAATGGTCATAAAATTTAAATCTCAAGTTCAAATTACAGAGGCGGCGCCTCTGTTCCTTTTGGCAGAAATTAATATATCAAATGATCAAATCAATTACACAATTCATACCGCAAAATAGATATAAAATAACTTAGAATGGTTAGAGAAGTCAAAAACTACATGCTACAATCACAGGAATCAAAAGCAATGCAAGAAAATTTAAAATTTAAATCAAATTAAGAAAAAGAAGAAAGTTTTACTGAAAATTGGATTGAAAGTAGTTTAGTCCTCAGATCAATTCTAGAACACCCTTTAACTTTGGGAATTCACGAATTCTGTCCCTTCTAACCTTTCTAGAATTTCTCTTCTCTTGCATTTTTTTTGTTTGTTTTTCTGTATTTTTAGCTCCAAGCCGCCAAAAAAAAATCGCCCTTCTCATAAAGATTAATCCCCCTATTTATAGAGGTTTCAATCACTTAAACTCTCATTAAAACCCACGTCTCTTTTCTTCTTCCTCTCTTATGAATGTGGGAGAGGAGTTACAGAACGTGGGGGAATTCCATGTTCTGTCATTAATGGGCATTTATTTTTTTTTAGCTCTGAACGCCTCTATGGTAAAGAGGCGGCGCTTCTATGAAACAATCTTACGGGCTTTGGGCCAAATGGGCCGGTCACTTAGGTTATTTTGAGGCTTGGCTTGTTGGACTATGGGCTGTTTAGGCTATGATGGGTTGGATGTATTTTGGGCTTGGTTCCTTTCAATGGGTTTTAGGCTTATCTCAAACAGGCCAGAATCCAATTCCTTTGCTAAATTGGGTTTATCTGTCATCTTATCATCATTGGGCTTTTCTTTACGGGCCGGCTAAACTATGTGCCTGCAGTCAACTATTTTTTTAAAACTATTAATTTATCTTTTAACTTGTCTAAATCATTATAAAATTTGCGCCAATTACAAAAAAGATAACAATTTTTTTAACTTTTTATTAACAGTTTTTTAAATATCATATACACATTATTTTATTTTATTCTTCTTATCATAATTTTTAAAAGTTAATATAAAATCAAAGTACATGATTAAAAACATCATTATAAAAATTTAACAAAAATTCATCATATAAAAATTATTGTAATTTTAATTTTTATGACAAGTGTTATAACATATTAATAATAGAAAAAATAAACGCTATATTTTCTTTTTATCAAATATATTTTTTATAGTTTAATTTAATTAAAGCATGTGCAAGATATAATTGCTTAAATTACATACGGTTAATTTTAGTTCTATTCGTTGAACTTATGAACATGTTTTGATATGATAAATTATTGTTGAATTTTTATAATTGATATTTTTAATCACATAATTTAATTTTCTATATTATTTTGTTAAATAATGATAGAAAATTAAAAAAATAAAATTATGTGCATATGGTATTAAAACTTTTTATAAAAAAAAAACTTATATGCATATGATATTGAAAAAAATTATTCATAAAAATAAAAGATTTGTTATCTTTTTAAAATCGATGCAAATTTTATAGTGATTTATACAATATTAAATCTTTTCATGCAAAAAAAAAAAAAAACTCAATTACAAGTAGTTTAAAATCTTAAACATAAAACAATGAATTTTGATGAAAAAAAGAAGAGTAGTTTAGTAACTATAATTAATAAAAGATTAGACATTGATTAAAAAAAAAAATTAGACATTGTCGTCTTGTTGCGGTATTTTTTTGTATGTGGGCAATTCAGACAAATAAAGTATATTCGATTTAACAGAGATATCAGATCCGATTATGGTCGTCAGTATGTTGCAGCGCTGGAGTCATAGGTATTCTAGTCATTATGGAATTTTTAAATGTGTAAGCTTTGAGCCGATTTATTAAGCTATTAACCTTGTAGATGTGAATATTTCACAGTTTCATCTTTTAATGGTTTTTAGTGGATTTATATCAATGTTTTTATCGATGTATTGCTGGTTTGTATGAATGAAATTATTGTTATTCTCAAAAAAAAATTAGACTTTTTTTTTTTATGCAAAAGAATAGAGATTTACAAAAAATGAAAATTACGTAATTTGTAATTTCAAAAAATTAAAAAAAGAATGAAAATAAATGGGTGTAGTGTAAAAATCCTCACTCTGCATAAAAATCTTCAAACGTCAACATTTTATCTATCTGATGCAACTAACACCTTGTTTTGATGGGTGGGGTGGGCGGTTCATCAAGGAAGAGTAAAGATGAAAAAGGTAAATAAAAGTAAGGGACGGAATGTTGTATTACTTAAGTTTTATTTGGAAAAAAATGAGGAGAGGTAAGGGTTACATTATGTGCTTTTATTTAGGAAAAAAATAAGAAATGAAGGTTATATATTTAAATGACAAAAATACTCTCAATTTTTTAAAATAATATAAATGTTAATTTTAACTTTAATAATAATAATAATAATAATAATAATTTTTATATGCATTAGAAAAATATAATTCTAAACTATATGAATATTACTGTTGTTATATTTATTTAAATATAAAAGTATGTAATTTAACAAAAAAATATAAATCTTTCTAGAAGAAATGCATGGACGGGATCTTTACAAAGATCTCATCAAGTAACAACATCTACGCTATTTATAAAGAAATGGGCCATATAAAAAAGGAGAACATGCATGGTAATTTACATGATGTAGGTTACAAAGACCATAAACACAATTTAGTAATATAATTGGTAGCAGTTATATGTTTTATTCTAATTTCACTTATATAATTATTAGCAATTATATGCTGGAGTTGAAAATTTGTTTTATTTTATTTTATTTTTTAGTCAAAGGAGTTGAAAAATTATTAATTAAAGTGAAATTGGTAAATA
>CATIWO010549890.1:0-10689 GCA_949673435.1 Macaranga tanarius | reverse complement strand
ATCTCTTTAATACCTTATTGATATAGGTTTTTTGAGATGGACCCAAAATATAACAGTCCCTATCTTAATCAATCTTGATACCAATGACATAAGATGATGCATTACCCATATCATTCATCTCAAAATGTCTAGAGAGAAATTATGTCACCTTATATAGCAAGCCCTTGTCATTGCTTGTAAGTAAAATATCATCCACATACAAGACTAAGATATAAGTTTTACTCCTATTGACCTTCTGATATATACATTGATCCATGATGGTCTCTTCGAATCCAAATGAAGAGATAACTTCATAGAATTTAAAATACCATTGTCGAGAGGCTTATTTCAATCCATATATGGACTTTTAAGCTTGCAAACTAAATGCTTTACTATTACTAGAGGAGAAAAATTCTGATTGTTTTATGTAAACCTCCTCCTCTAGGTCACTATTAAAAAAATGCCATTTTCATATCTATTTAATACAATTCCAAATCAAAGTCTGCAACCAATGCCAACATTATACGAAGAGATTCTTTATTAGACACGGGTAAAAATGTATTTGTGTAATTGATTCCTTCCTTTTGAGTGAATCCTTTAGCAATGAGTCTTGCCTTGTATCTCTCAATGTTGCCTAATGAATCTTTTTTAGTTTTATAGACCCATTTACATTGTATAGGCCTTTTTCCATTAGGCAACTCAATAAGGTCCCAAACATCATTGTTCTTCATGGAATCCATCTCATCCTTCATGGCATTGTACCATAACTCTGATTTCTTGTAACTTATAGCATGTGTAAAGGTCTCAGGGTCATTTTTGACTCCTATATTATAGTCAGACTCTTGTAGATATACCATATAATTACTAGGAATGGCTAATTTCTTGAATTTAGTAGACCTCTTTAATGTTGTATTAGAAGGATTTTGTTCAATATCCTTATGAGTAACTTGGTCTACTAAGTCATCAATCATTTGTGGAATTTCCAAATTGTCATTTTCAACTTGTTGGATGGCAACAACTAATGTCATAATATTTGATTGATCTTAAAGAACATTATGAATGATCATGACTTGATTTTCTGAAGTAAATGGTTGAGTGTCATTATGATCCTTCTCTAAACTAATGTTTTGAGACAGATCCCTCCCACTAATCAAGTCATTCTTTAAAAATTTAGCATTTCTTAATTCCACAAATCTAGTATGATATGATGGACAATAAAATATGTATGCTTTCGACCTTTGGACATATCCAACGAAATACCCATTTATGGTCCTTAGATCTAACTTCTTTTCTTGTGGATTATCACATTGGCATCCCTAAACACGTACATTTTGCAAACTCAATTTCTAACCTTTAAATAACTCAAATAGTGTCTTTAGAATAGCCTTGGTTAGAACTCGATTTAATATGTACACTGACGTTTTAAGAGCTTCAGTCCACAAGGACTTAGAAATATTGGAACTACTGAGCATACTGCACACTATGTCTAACAACATTCGGTTTATTCTTTCTGTAATACCATTTTGGTCCGGAGAACCAGGTGAGGTGTATTGGGCGACAATCCCATTTTCTTAAAGAAACTTCACAAATGGACCATGTGCTTGTCCATCCTCAGTATATCTACCATAATATTCACCACCTCTATCAGACCTTACTATCTTAATTTACTTATTGCATTGTTTCTCTATTTCTACCTTAAAAACTTTAAAGATATCTAATGCTTCGCTCTTATTATGAAGTAAGTAGAGATACATATATCGTGAGTAGTCATCGATAAAAGTAATGAAATATTTTTATTCAAATGAGTCTAGATCAGGACTACAAATATCTGTATGTATGATTTTCAATATGTCTGAACTTCTCTTGGCACCTTTCTTTGATTTATTAGTTTGCTTTCCCTTAATGCAATAAACACAAGTCTTAAAATTAGTCTAGTCTAAGACATCAAGTAGCTTATCATTTACCAATCTCTTAATCCTATCAATAGAGATATATCCGAGTCTCTGATGCCATAAAATAAAGGATTTTTCATTCATGACACAATGCTTTATACCTATATGTGTTGCATTGTAGCAGTTATTATCATGTAAATTAATATAGAAAAGGACATTAGACAAAGTACCATCTCCAATAACTTTAGATTTATAACTTAGTTGAAAAACATCCAAAAATTGGAAATAATATCTAAAAGGTACAAGTCTAGAAACTGAAATTAGATTTTTAGAGAAGCTAGGAACATAAAATGTCTTTTCTAATGATAGAATAAGATTGCTACTTAAAACTAAAGTGTAATTCCTAACAGCCTCCACATGTGAGGACATCTTATTTCCAGAATAGATGTACTCCTCACTGTTCCCACTACCTTCCTTGGGTTTTTTATATCCTGCAACACATTGGTAATATGAATTGTACAACAAAAATCAATCCACCATGTGTCATGATTGACATCAGCCAAATTAGATTCAAAAGATACTAATGAGGTAGGGTTGCCAATAATACCTTTCTTTTCAAACTATATAGCAAACTTCTCATAATCCTTCTTATCATGCCCCTTTTTTTTACAAAAGAAGCACTTGGATTCTTTCTTAATGCTTGCTTGGGTGGGCAATTTGCTCTTCACCTTCTTATTGGCTCGAGTCTTGTTATTTCCTTGAACAACTAAATGAGCACTTTGAGAAATTTCTCCTAGCTCTGCCAATAACCTCCCTTCCTCTTGAACACACATGGCCATCAACTTATTAATTGACCATTTATCCTTATATGTATTGTAAGATATCTTAAAGGGTGCATATGCTGGTGGAAGAGTATTCAGTATGTAGTGCATAAGGAAAGATTCAGACATCTATACCTCAAGTGTCATAAGTTGAGCCACAATATCCTTTATGCTATTGATGTGAGCATACACACCTTTAACTTCAGTGAGTCTAGTTGTTGAAAATCTTGTCACCAAGGTACTCGCTAGTGCCTTATGAGAGGATTTCAATTGATCATCAATAGCCTTCAATAGCACACATACTTTGTCATGATGCTCGATGGGACCACAATCACTAGCATTGATCTTACTTTTTATAAACATCAAACTGAGACGATTAGATCGTTCCCAGCGTTAATAAAGAGCAATTTCAGCTAAAGTACTAGTATTAGTAACTTTAGGTGGTTCATCTTTCTGAATAGAATAGTCAATGTCCATGTACCCCAAATAAAGGAGAACCCTCTCTCTCCATATCTCATAATTTTCACATGTCAATTCAAAAATGTTATCAGCAACAATAATATTTTGTGTAGCTGCAAAATAAACATATATGCCCACATGTATTAGTAATTGAGGCTAATGAACGAATGTATGCAATTTAACTATATAAAGCATACGAAAATATAAATTAATGACATAAAATTGCATGTGGGCCAAATTTTACTCAAATATATTTATGTTATTCTTCATGCTAAAACTATCAATTTATATAACTTCTCTTATTACTTGTGGGTAAATAAGAAAGAGAAGACTAATATTTTATCCTAATTTGATTATGTAAAATGCAATAAAAACTCATGTGGGATAGAATTTACCACATTCAACATAACAAATTACAATTGATATCCTTATCCAAATACAATCTAACCAATTTAATATATAATTTTAAATTAATTAAGGTTGTTGTGCCTAAGCCCTAATTAATTAATTTTATATAGATTATAAGATATCTTATTAATTAATTAATTAGTTAATTATGCACAATTTATCAATTATAATGCATCTAATTAAATCAATGATGCAAAACAGTTTACATATATTTGATTTTCAAATATTAATTGTGCATAATGAATTTCAACAAAATAAATGAAAAGGAAAACTGAGAATTAGGATCATATGCTATTAACAGATCTTGCATAATGTAGCAAACCAATATGCAAAGAAAAATGAGATGGGCCCATAAGAATAGGATTGGTTTTCAAGAAAGGAAAGAATTAATTGTTTTAATATATATGCATGCCAACATAACAAGTATAATCATCAAGTTTGAAGGCAATTTTCGTGTAAATATAATTTCAAAATTCAAAGATTATATAGCAAGACAGAGGTTAAATAGACTATGATACCAAATATTAGAAATAAAATACATATAATACTATACATGGAATGAAAGAATATTATAAGTACCTCCCGCCATTGCTATGTGATCTCCTAAAATTGTTGAACAACTTATTAAGCTATTTTTTTTGAAACAAAGCTCTGCATTTTTTTGGTTTAATCACACGCAGTATGATGGTTTAGAGAAAAAAATTTATGATAACCAAAAGACCAGATGCCCTATTTATAATTAATTTTGTAAATAGTTGTGTTTCTATCAAACACAATTAATGGGTAGTTACCACTAATAAAAATCCTCTAATATTAAAATTTATCTTAATTGGGATTTATCTTAAATATTTGAATTTGACTTAAATATTGAGATTTGAAAATCTCAATAGATATTATTTAATATTTGAATGTTGGACCACATCTAAATAATAGAGATATTTTTCCATATAAATACTTATTAATAATAAATATTTACACTTCACCTTTTCCTTTTTCAATTATGCACAATGAATCTGATATTAGTCCAATAAATTCTTGTAAAGAATATGCCACAAGAGAAAAATGCATATCAAACTCAACAATTGTAGAAATTTGAAGAAAAAAAATACATGCAACATTATCTAAACTGCATATTCGAAAATATAGAGAACTCAATCAACAAATGAAGAAAATAACAACTTTTCCAATATAAAATTAATTATAAATTTATAATACTATATAAACCAAAATCCAAATTGCATAAAGCCATACAAACTAAAATAACATATTAAACTTAATTTTTTTTTAACTTGTTTTACCATCATATTATAGTTATAGTAAAAGTTAAACTCGTAACTTTTTTTTAATTATATATATAAAAGGTATAAGAAAAAGGGATAATAGTCTTACTTATTTTCAAATATTTTCTAATTTTCCGTTGAATCCTATCTTTTGAATCGTATTAATTTTTCAAATCAAAATTTCAATTTATTTCAATTATATCAAATTTTCTAATAAGGATCTAAATGTAATTTTAAAAATAATGATAAGATTTTTTTAAAATTCAATTAACTGCTTAAACCTTTTTTGTTTTTCACTTTCAAAAAAAAAAAAAAAAACTAAAGCATAAAAAAATCCAATTGATGATTTTATTTGATAATTGAAATAATTTTTAAAATTACTTAATGAGTGTATTAAATATAAATAAAATTTTAAAAAATATTATATAGTTTATTTAGAAAATTAAATTTAATATGTTTACTTTCATATTTTAAATTCTTAAATTTATGAAATTAGTTATAATTAAATGAAATTCTAATAAAATAGCTTCAATTTACAAATAATTTCAATATCATTATATCTACATTTATCGTCAAAATAAAAAGTTCTAATTTTTATCATCATTATTTAATAAAAAAATTTTATTCTTTTATTATATTGCTACTTCATGGTGTAATATTTTATTAACTTAATATTTTTATTAATAAAATATTAATTTGAATTTGAATTTTATATAAAATATAAAATAGTATATGATAGAATAAAAATGTATTTGAAAATGATTTTTATAAAATATCAATTTAAATCAAATATATAAAATTAATTACAAATAAATTCTATTTAAAATCATTTTGAAAGTACGATAAATTTGTTAGTGAAATTAAAATAAATCTTATTGTACTTCTAAAAGGATTTTAAATGGAATTTATTTGTAATTAATTTTATATATTTGATTTAAACTGATATTATAAAATTCTTTATCATACAATAGTTTATTTAATATAATTATTTCATAAAAATGTCAATTTAACCAAATAATACACCATAAAGTAGCAATTCAATAAAGGAATAGAAACATTCTAGAAAACAAAAATGATAAAAATTAGAAATTTTTATTTTTATGAAAAATATTGATATACTGACATTGAAATATTTTGTAAATTTAAACTATTTTATTAGAATTTTATTTAATTATAACTAATTTCAAAAATTTAAGAATTTAAGATTTAAAAGTAAACACGTTAAATTTAATTTTAAAAATAAATTATATAATATTTTTTAAAATTTTATTTATATTCAATACACTCATTAAGTAATTTTAAAAATTATTTCAGTTTTTAAATAAATTCATGAATTGGGTTTTTTTATAACTTAACTTTTGTTAATGAAAATGAAAAAAATATTTAAGCGGGTAATTTAATTTTAAAAGGATATTATCATAATTTCTAAAATTACATTTACATTTTAGAAAATTCAATATAATTAAAATAACTTGAAAAATTAATATAATAAATTGATATAATTTAAAGAATATAATTTAATAGAAAAATAAAAAATAGTTATTATCCCTAAGAAAAAAGATGACAACTAGCCTAACTATAAGTGGTGGTTAGTCAGAAGAAATATTATTTTCATTGCACTTGCATACATTTGCACAATACATAAAACTCCTAACTAAATGAAAGTAAATTAACAACACTATAGCATTATAGGACATGAAAATATCGTCATCTTTAATTAAACTATAATTAGTCACTTAATGTGCAAATTGTAAATTAATGGGGTTTTTTCAAAAATAGCCAGAAAATCAAAAAATAATATCAAAAGCCACATTTGATCAAAAGTGTTTTCAAATATAGCTTTAAGAAAATTTTTTTTTTTTTCAAATCTAGACCATGACTCTTCTAGAAGCTGTTTGACTATTCTTAATCTATTTTACTCTTTTGGAACCTATTTGATCCTTTTTTTTTGAATCAATTTTTTTTACTACTTTCTTCATTTTTTTCTCAATTTTTTTACTAGTTTTTTTTTATATTTTTAAGATACTGTTTTTTATTAATATTTTTTTTGCTCAATATTTTTTTAAGGTACTGTTTTTTATTAATATTTTTTTTGCCCAATATTTTTTTTGCTCAATATTTTTTTATACTCAAAATTTTTTCTATTTTTAAAATACTCTTAACATTTTATTTTTTTAATATTTTTTTCTCAAACATTTTTCTTAGTATTGTTACATATTGTTTAACATATGCACTCCTTCCTTATTTCCTACACTTTATTTTCTGTACTTTTTCTTCATTTCATGCACTTTATTTCCTGCATTTTATTTCCTGCACTTCATTTCCTGCACTCCTTCATTTCTTGTTCATGCACTTTGTTTCTTTTTTATCAATATTTTTTTCAATATTAATTAATTTAATATCTGAATTCTAAATAATTATGAAAAAAATAATTATCGAAGATTAAGGATAATTTTTTATTTAATTAGTCTAATTTTTATATTCTAAATAATAGTAAGTATCAAAATTAAAAAAAAAATGCTATTTAGAATAAAAAATTATGAGAAAAGAAACAATAAACAAACAAGAGAAAATTTACCCTTCAATAAATATAATTTTTACTTTAATTAGTATCAATAATAAAAATAATAATTTATTTGATATATTTCATAATTTTTTTTGATATTTTTATTGAAAAAATAATTATTTGTTGTTTCTTTTTTGTTTACAAAAAGAAACAAGAGAAAATTTACCTTCAATAAATATAATTTTTACTTTTATTAGTATCAATAATAAAAATAATAATAAAAAATAACAAAAAATACAAAAATAAATAAATAGAAACAAAATAAATAACAAAGAAACAAAAAGAAACAACAAAAAAATAATAAAGAAACAAATAAGAAAAAAAAAAAAAACAAGAAACAAATAAGCAACAAGCGACGAATAAGCAACAAATAAGTTTGTTGCTTATTTGTTGCTTGTTGCTTATATGTTGCTTATTTGTTTCTTGTTTTTTTTTTCTTATTTGTTTTTTTTTTTGTTTCTTATTTGTTTCTTATGTGTTTCTTTTTTTTTGTTATTTGTTTCTTTTTTTTTTTTTTTTGTGTTTCTTGTTGTTTCTTTTTTGTTTTTTGTTATTTCTTTTTATTTTTTTGTGTGTGAAGACTCCAATTAATTACTAAATCCAAATCCAAATGTCTATTACCATAGAATTTATACAAAGAAGAATAAAAACACATGTAACAAGAACCAAATAAATCAAAATCTGTAAAAAAAAAAAAAAAAAAAAAAAGGTAACTACAAGTTTTAATCCCAAGATGAGTATCAAAATTTAAAAAATTGTTATTTAGAAAAAAAAATTACTTAAAATGTACAAATTAAATAAATATATATACAATCAACTAAAATTAATTTTGCCTTCAAAAATAATAAATAAATTACAGAAAAAAAAAGAAAAAAAAAGAAAAAGATGAATAAATGGAAAACATGAAAATCGCCGAAGTTGTCTATTTTTGAAAGTTTAGCCCGCCAATGTCTACAAATGCAAACAGCAAAGTTAAGATTGAAAAAAAAAAACATGCCAAGACCACAAAAGAAATGAACGACATTGACCCGGCTAATTTTTGTAATTTCTTCTAAGCAAATAAGCATAATGAAAATATTAAAATTATGTAATTTATTGTAAATTGATATTAATATTAAAAAAATTGCATAAATTTGGCATAAATTATTATTGATACATAATTTTGGTATATACTAATATTATTATTAACAAAATTTATAGTATAAATTAGTATTTATATTAAGTATTAGTACTAATTAAAAATAATTTAAGTACCAAATAAATGTTATACACTATTTAATTTAATATTAAGTAAATAAGCATAATGAAAAAATTAAAATTATATAATTTATTGTAAACTAATATTAATATTAAAAAATTACATAAATTTGGTATAAATTATTATTGATAATTTAATATCATCAAACGTAGGTAATTTTGATATAAATAATTAAATTTTTATGATATTTTATAATTTAAATGTTAAACATGTTAAAACTTGTTATTTTCGTATCTATAACGTGTACATGTTTAGACTTATATAAGTTAAATGGATTATACGGGTTGTATCATGTAAACTGTTAATTAAATATATTCGTGTTTGGATTTAGAGTTTCAACATGATTAATTAAACAGAATGCATTCAAGTTGGCCATATTTATATCACAGTCGTGTTTCAATACAACCCATTTATAATCCGTTAATATAAATTGTCAGCCCTAACCCTAGTGAGTTCTCGCATTTTTTTGGAAGGGGTAAGGTACGAAACAAGTCATGGTCTCAACTTTTCTTTGATTTCGTTGCACTTAACCATCTAATACAAAGGCCTATAATGTCAATTTTCACATGGGTAAAATTTAGCTTTGGAAATTCTTTTGTATGCAAATTTTGCTCTTACTTCAATAATTAACAAAATCAAATTGAGCTTATAGAAAGGTTTGAGCTATTTTTTTTAAGTAGGTTTGAATTTTAAATTGAGCTTATTTCTTATGGCCCATTCAATTTTTATCCAATATAACCCAATATATTGTTCAAATAAATACAAACTACCGAAGTTTTTGGCATAATTGTTGAAATATAGTTTTTAATTATTTAAATTTCAATAGTTATAAAAATATAGCTATTGGATATTTCAATTGATACCATTCTTATTAACTCTAATTTGGTACTTTTTAGAAACATATTTATTTTATTAAAATACAAGTATAAAATATCCTTATATCCTTAAAACCTTACAGATAATTTATTATATATATTTTTTTAGGTTTCATGTATTGATAATGAGTTTATAAAATAATTTGGTTTTGATAAAGTCCAACCATTTGATAAAATCCAGAAACCCGGCAAATTATATTATGGACCCCTGTCCATATTGCAATATGGACCAGGGCTCCTTTACACGTGTGAGTTAAAAAATGCGTTTTTTTTTTAATGTTTTGGGCTTTTAAACTTAACGGCTGTTAACTTTGATTTCGTCTCTCTTTTCGTTTTCTTTCCTTTGCTCATCTTTCATGTTTTCTTCTTTGAGAGATTTTATCTTTTAAATATCTTATTTGAGCGTTATTTTTTCTTTTTTGAGAGATTCACTTTTTTTGGATGTTTTGAGAGATTCTTTTTTGAATGTTTGCTTTTGTTTAATTTCTTTGTATTTTTTTTTGTTCGATTTCTTTTATTATTTTTTCTTCTTTGAGCATTTTTGTCTGTTTGCGTTCAATTTTTTTTTTAAATGATTGATGTTATGCGGTTTCAAATGGATGAACAGATTTCAGGTAAAATATCTTTTTTTGTTGTTGTGATATTTGATTACTTATTTATTGTTTTTATTGTTTTATTCTTTAGTTTTCAATTTTGGATTTAAACTTTATCGTTTGAATCTGTGATTTCTGTTTTTTTTTTTATTTTTTTGTGTTTGATTTCTTTTTTCTGAGATTTATGTGTGTTTGTTTGTTTGTTTGTGTTTGTTATAACTTTAGGTTCATTAGTTTGTGCACATAGGTTCATTAGTTTTAACGTAGATGTTCATTTTCTATAGATTGGAGGTTCATCATATTTTTAATATATTGTTTAGTTTTTATATGTATTGACAATGATAAACCTACATTATTTAAGAAATGAACATATAGGAATTGACTAATGAACCTGTGGATTTTAAAAATGCTAAAACATAAATATAATAACCTGAGTATTAAATCTGATGAACCTATACTTGATAACTAATGAACCTTTGAGTTTAAACTAATGAACCTTGATGATTTAAGTAATGAACATATACTATTGGACTAATGAACCTATTTAAGTGTAATGAA
>CATIWO010549778.1:0-17842 GCA_949673435.1 Macaranga tanarius | reverse complement strand
ATTTGAAAAACAATAACAATAATTTTAGTTTTTCACCTTCAAAATGATAGTAGTTATACTACTTTATTCTATCAACTTCACAATTTATTTTAATTTTATCTAATTTTAAAATTATATTTAGAGTTCTATATAATATTTTTTATGTGATCATGTGCATATTTTTATTAAAAAATATATTCAAATATTCATAAAAATACATTTAAAATTTATGGCAAAATTTTTTACTTTATTGTAACTCTAATTTATTAAAATAATAAATAAAATTAAGTATTTATGATGAAATTTAATGTAACAAATATAATTGAAGTAAAAAAAATAAAAATAAGGATGTATTTGTAAAGAAAATAAAAGTTAAGCATAGATTTGTAATATGTATGTCATTAATGATTTTAACATCAGCAACTAATTTAAACATGTATATCATGTCAGCGTGGACACATGCTATTTTGACCATGGATAGATTTGTAACAAATTGAAAAGTTCATATACTAATACGCCATAATTTTCAAATTTGGATAAATTAGAAAAATGATTATAGTTTATAGTAGAATTATACAATAACCCATTTTTCAATGAAATTCAATCTTATGTGGAAATTTAAATATTTTTTTTTTGTTTTAGCTTTGCAACATCTGTAACCTTAAGATAGGGTTAATAAGATTTAGTAAAAGTTTAATATTTAATTAAATATATTTGAGTACTATTTTTGGGTGAATTGGATTTAAAAGAACTAATTAGAATAAAATCAAGTATAGGAAATTTGGATGAAATTATAAGTAATCGAGGACTAAATTGAAAGAAAAATATTATATAAAGACTTATGAGATGATGAGTAAATATTTAGAGGATGAAAAAAAAGAGAGACTTCTGCGTTAAAAAACATAGAAGGAGAGGAAAAAGGAAAGAAGAAGAAGAGAAAGCTTACACTGTAGCTAGGGTTTTTCGATTTTCAAAAATTAGTGGAATCAAGCATTGAATCTTGTGAGTGGTCTTTTTCTTTTGTTTTTCTTTTAGTTTCAACTTAGAATTTTTGAATTATAGTGTTGGAAAATGTTGGTTTGGGTTGAAAAATAATATGCATATACTCCAAATGCATGTTGTTAGTGGACTTAAATGGTTGAAACATGTGTTGTAGTAATTTATGAAATAATTGGTAGTAAAATTTGGACTTTGGGGTTGAAATTCTGTAAATTTTTAACTGTAAAACGCGTCTGCGATGCGTTCAGGTGACGCCTCAATAGAATGAGGCGATGCCTCAGTGAACTAAGAAGGCGCCTCAGTACTAAGGCAACGCCTTGGTACTGGTCACCTTAGTACTGAGGAGGCACCTAAGTATAGAGACGATGCCTCAGTGGTGCTAAGGTGGCACTTTTGTACTGAGGAGGTGCCTATGTGCCTGAATTTTTGCAATTAAATAGAATAAAAGTAAACTTTGAAACATAAACTCAAACCGAAATATGTATAAACACCTATAAACATTAGAGTAATATAATTTCATCAAATTGGGTTAAATAAAACCTGATTATCGATGTGATATGGATAAATTCTCAAGTCTCAGACATAAAGACCAAAATCATAGTTTAAGTTACACCAAACTGAATAAATATGAAATTAAATATGCGAAAGTAAACCAAAGTGAATAATGTATTCTAAATGATAATAAAATTGAATGGTGTAAACTAATAATGTAATATGAAAACAAAGATATATACATTTTATACATATATGTATAGAGAGAGAGGTATATATATATATATATATATATATATATATATATACGTTGAATATTGTAGAGAGTGAGTTGGCCAACTAAATTATAACTATCTTTAGGATAACACATAGATTTAGAGATGCCTTTGGAGCGAATCCATATGGTTGATAATTATGCATACGAACTTATTGAGAAATGATATTACGAGATACAGTCAGTGTGGATTGTATGAGAATCTTGAGCTGTAGTGCTCAGTATTGTGATATATAGATCGTAGTGGTGTATCCGAGTAATATAGTATTATGGTGAGATAGTATATTATACAATGAATGCTTATACATAAATATGTAAATGTGAAACGAGCTAGCAATCTCATAGAAGTATAATATACAATACCAAGAACATGATGAATAAATTATTGAAAATAAAATTCTAAAAAATAAACTTCAGTTACGTGCAATGAATATTTGTACGAATAGTTATAAATGTTGAACCCAAAAATATTATGAAAATTATAAATAATAAATAATAGATAAGTAAAATTAAGTGTGTTAAATCTTAAAATGCAACAAATTATTTGAATACTAATATTCTTATTTTTACTTTCATTAATTTATGATTGTCTTAACTATTGGATCGTTGATTTTAGTGTTATAGTCGTATTTGCTTACTCACTGGGTAATTTTTCTACGAAATTACTCACACTCTTTTATTTGCAAAATAATTTTCAATTTAGGTAATTAGTTCAGTGTAGCTAGCTTGGTAAGTATAGTTGTATAGTGGACGACTATAACTTACGAAGTGACTGAGGTAGGGACTCTGGTGTATACTGTTTATCATAATATAGATCCTGACCTAACCTTCCTAGTTACTGTCAAGTCTATAGAACCATCAGTCCATTTGTCCGCTATCAGAGAGAAGCACTTAGACAATATTTGTACCACCTTTAGGGTTTTATACAAGACCACCACTGATGTTCATGTCACTCTGACCTGGGTGTGATGTAAAGAGAGCTTACATCTTCTTTTTGGTCTTTTTACCTTGTTACCAGACCGTACCCTTGAAGCTTCATTGGACACTTTTTAATGCTAGGTGGGGTGACCTATGGTGGTCTTAACTAGGTTGGTGGGATTACTTTCTATATGTATCCCTTTTGGTTGAGTTAGAAACCGACCTTGTAAGAGAGAGATGTCGGGGCTGATATAATCATGTATTTTGAGATTTATTTTTATGGCATCTGGTACTTTCATCTATATATATTTATATGTGTATCTTTTATGATAAAGAAGTTTGACGTTAGGACTTAAATGGATGAATGTATATATATATGATATGTTATATTTATGTTTAAGTATATGATCTTGCCATCAGTTTATGTTTCTAAAAATTTTTAGGTTCATTTATTTATTTATATTCAAGTTAGTACTACTATTCTAATATAATGACATGGAAACATATATGTTACTAAGAGATTTTTTTTGATAGGTTTAGGTAATATCTCTTCCATCGTTATTCCATTAATTGAGTATTCTAGTGGAGGTAATAATAGATAAGGGTGTTATATTTTATTAGTATCAGAGCTCTAGGTTATTAGGTTATATAGACACTAATAAATATTAAATTTTGGTAGATATTAGTAATGATATGAGTTTTGATGGTAAGAATTATTAAAGAATATTAATTTTTGATTCAGAAAGATGGCAAAAACTAGAGATGGTTAGATAGGAGGTCGAGGTCATGGACATGGTAGAGGTTGAGGTAGAGGTAGTGGACGTGGTGTCTAAGATGATAGAGCTGAGTCGGTTGAGTTAGCTAATATCTCAATTAGAAGTCGAGTATTCCCATAAGAATCACCTTCATCGTCAGCATCGGTTAGCAACGGGAGGAATGGATTGCATAATGCTTGAAATGGTAGTCAGCAAGATAGTTTTGTACCAGCTACTTCTATCTCAATTTTTGAGAATGTGCCTAGAAGAGCGTGAATAATTATCAACCGCCATGGCCGATGATACCAATGAATGTGCCGAATTAGTCAACAACGCCAGTGGTATATATAGATGCTACTAATTTAGCACGTACTATGGCCACGCTAATATCAGAAAGGGAAAGGTATAAAAAATCAGGGGATATTATCAAACATGCTAAAAAGTGTGGAGCATATGACTTTCATGGTACTTTAGACCCTGGTCAGGCTGACAAATAGGTCTAAACTGTGAAAAATGCCTTTACTACGCTTCAGTTAAATGATGAAGAGAAGGTGAGTAACGTATATAACCTTATGTTCGATAAAGCTGATGATTGGTTGACCCATATGAGAAATTTGTATGGAGAGGCTTTTACTTGGAAAGTATTCAAAGAAGAGTTTAGTAGATAGTATTTAACTAAAACTTTCCAAAAGTAGAGAAGAGCATCTTTTGTAAACTTGGTACAAGGTTCAATGACTATAAGAGAATATAATGATAAGTTTGAAGATTTGTACCAATATGAAAAAGATATATATCCTATGGAAGAGACGAAGAGTGAGAAGTTTAGGGATAGATTGCATATATTCCTACGAGAAAAAAGTTAAATTTATATACTGATACAACCTTTAGAGGTTGGGTTGAGAAGGCGATGGAGCAAAAAAGGTTAGATAGAGAACTGAAAATAGTAAATCGTGCAAGACCTTATTACCAAGAAGGAACCTTGAGGTAGCCCCAGAAGGGTAGTAGTTATAAGAAGTCAAAATTTACTCCTTATTCTCGGAGTAATGTGAGGACGGGATGAAATAATAGGCTACAAGGTAGTCAAATAGTTGTTAGACAACCCATAGTTTCACCTAGGCCTATTAATTTTGAAAATGTCCTAAGGGGAGGAGCTACTATGCCCTGGTGTAACGTTTGTAGAAACAATTATATGGGCAGTTGTGTAAAAGTGAGATTCGTTATTTCAAGTGTAATGAGGTAGGACATTATGCTCGTGAATGTACTAAGGACATGCTGGGGGAGCAATCTATACAAGGATCAAGTACATCTAGGAATGGTAGATTAGATAGATCTCCTAATTTAGCTAGATCAATTAGGGTGCGCAGTGAAGCCAATAGAGCTCCACAAGCCCAAAAGAGGCCTATTGGATAGACAAATATAGTAGAGAATACGCAAAAAGTGAGAATTTATGTAGTAATAGAGCGTGATGCTGAGAATGCACCAGATGTAATTAAGGATACGACTTACATTTGTGATAAGTTAGCTTGTATACTGATTGATCCTAGTGCTACATTATCATTTATATCATCTACATTTGTTATACATAATAAATTTAAATTATCTAGTAATAATGAACCTGTAGTAGTTAGTATGCCTATGGGGTTGAGTGTGATTTGTGAAACTATTATTAAGGATGTCTTGGTAAGGATAGGAGATGATGAAATGAGGTGGGATTTTATGCCCTTATCCCTTAGTGAATTTGATGCTATACTAGGTATGGATGATTTAAGTCGATATCGAGTAAACGTAAATTATTATGAAAAGCGAGTAGTGTTTGAGAAAGAAGATAGTGGGAAAATTCATTTTGTGAGAGGAGGTAGGAAGGTGCATACTAAGATTATTTCGACTATGACAGCTACGAAATATATTAGGAAAGGGTGTGAAGCTTATTTAGCTTTTGTTATTGATAAGAAAAAGGAAGAAGTATATTTGGAAAGGGTGGCTGTAGTGAATGAATTTGGGGATGTATTTTTAGAAGATTTACCAGGATTGCCACCTAGGAGAGAAATTAAGTTTGAAATTGAACTTTTGCCAGGAATAACACATATATCGTAAACGCCATATAGAATGGATCCGGCTGAGTTAAAGGAATTAAGGGTACAATTACAAGAGTTATTGAATAAAAGATTTATTCGATCCAGTTTCTCTCAATGGGGTGCACCTATACTGTTTGTAAAGAAGACATATGGATTATTAAGATTATGCATTAATTATAGACAGCTGAATAAGGTTAATGTTAGGAATAAAAATCCTTTGCCAAGAATAAAAGACTTATTTGATCAGCTACAAGGGGCAACAGTATTTTCAAAATTAGATTTAAGGTTTAGTTATCATTAATTGAGAATCAAGGAGTTAGATGTTCCTAAAACTGCTTTTAGAACAAGGTATAGACATTATGAATTCTTGATGATAAAATTGAACTTTTGTCAGGAACAACACCTATATCGTAAACACCGTATAGAATGGCTCCGACTGAGTTAAAGGAATTAAAGGTACAATTACAAGAGTTATTGGATAAAGGATTTATCTAATCCAGTTTCTCTCCATGGGGTGCACCTATACTATTTGTAAAGAAGATGGATGGATTATTAAGATTATGCATTGATTATAGACAGTTGAATAAGGTTACTGTTAGGAATAAATATCCTTTGCCAAGAATAAAAGACTTATTTAATCAGCTACAAGGGGCAACAGTGTTTTCAAAATTAGATTTAAGGTCTGGTTATCATTAATTGAGAATCAAGGAGTTAGATGTTCTTAAAACTGCTTTTAGAACGAGGTATAGACATTATGAATTCTTGATGATGCCATTTGGGCTTACGAATGTACCAGCAACATTTATGGATTTAATGAACCCAGTTTTTAAACCTCATCTAAATAAGTTTGTGATTGTATTCATTGATGATATTCTAGTGTATTCTAAGTTAAAAGATGAATGTGAGGATCATTTAAGAATAGTGTTAGAAATCTTGAGAGATAAGCAGTTATATGAGAAGTTCAATAAATATGAGTTTTAGTTGGATAAGGTAGTATTTTTAGGGCACGTGATATCTGCAGAAAGGGTATACGTTGATCCTAATAAAATTTCTTCTATAGTAAACTAGGAACCACCTAAAAATGTGATTTACGTTCAAAGTTTCTTAGGTTTGGCGGGTTATTACAGAAGATTTGTGCGAGATTTTTTAATTTTTGCATCACCATTGACCAAGTAATTGAGGAAGAGTATGAAGTTCGTTTGGACTTCTGAGTGCTAGTAAAGCTTTGATATTTTGAAAGAGAAGTTGACTTCTACGCCTGTGTTATCATTGCCTATTGATGGGGGGTAAATATGTGATATATAGTGATGCTTTAAGACAAGGATTGGGTTGTGTATTGATGCAAAATGGTAAAGTAATTGTCTGCGTATCACGACAACTGAGACCGCATGAGCAGAACTATCTCACACATGATTTGGAATTGGCAACAGTGGTTTTTGCATTAAAGATATGGAGGCATTATCTCTACGGAGAAACATGCCAAATCTTTACGGACTATAAAAGTTAAAAGGAATTGAATTTGAGACAAAGGTGATGGGTGGAGTTATTAAAAGATTATGGTTGTACCATTGAGTATCACCCAGATAAAGCTAATATGGCGGTATATGTACTTAGTCAAAAATCGACTGGAAATCTATACTATATTCATGCTATAAGAAAGCCATTGTCAGTAGAATTAAGGAAGTTAAATGTTGAGTTTGGCATAGATACTTTAGAAGGTATATTAGCTACCTTAAAAGTAAGACCACTATTAAAGAAAAGGATTGTGTAGGCACAAAAGGCCGATGATGAAGTAAGAAAGTGGTGTGAGGACATTAAGAATAAAAGAAATAAGGATATGACTTATGATAGTGAAGGAGAATATATGTGCCAAATAAGGGTGAATTGAGAAGAGAAATTTTAGATGAAGCATATTGTTCTGCCTATGCAATGCATATAGGAAGCACAAAGATGTATATAATTTTAAGAGAGCATTATTGGTGGAAAGGAATGAAGAAAGACATAGTAGATTATATTTCCAAATGCTTAACTTGTCAGCAAGTTAAGGCTAAGCATAGACATCCATCTGGGTTATTGCAATTTTTGCCAATACCAAAATGAAAATGGGAACATATAACTATGGATTTTGTAGTTGGATTAATGAGAACTCAACAATGAAATGATACAGTATGGGTAATTGTGCATAGGTTAACTAAATCAGCATATTTCTTACCAATTAGGATTAGTTATAGTTTAAATAAGTTAGCAGAGTTGTATATTAAATAAGTGATAAAGTTGCATGGAACGCTAGTGTCGATTGTATCAGATTGTGATTCGAGGTTTACCTCACGATTCTGGCCAAGTCTACAGGAAGATTTAGGCACTAAATTGAGGTTTAGTACTGCTTTTCACCCTCAAACTGATGGACAATCTGAGAGGACAATACAAGTATTATAGGATATATTGAGAGCCAGTAGCTTAGATTTTGATGAAAATTGGGATAAGCAAATGTCCTTATTGGAATTTGCTCATAATAATAGTAACCAAAGTAGTTTGGATATGGCACCGTTTGAGGCTCTATATGGTAAAAAATATAGAACTCCTATTTGTTGGGAAGAAATTGGAGAAAGAAAATTATTGGGTCTCGAATTGGTTTAGTTAACTATAGATAATATTCAAATAGTTAGGGCAAATCTTAAAGTAGCTCAGGATAGACAGCAAAGTTACGCCAATCTTAAGCGAGCTGATATTGAGTTTTGATGTAGGTGATAAAGTGGTTTTAAAGATATCTCCATGGAAAGGCGTAATAAGTTTTAGCAAACGAAGGAAATTAAGTCCAAGATTATCAGGCCAAATGAAATGGTTGAGCGTAATTGGACCCGTAGCCTATCGATTAGCCTTACCACCTAAATTAGAGGGAGTGCATGATGTATTTCATATATCAATATTGAGAAGATATCGAAGTGATACCACTCATGTTTTGCAAGAACAGTTAGTAGAATTAAAATAAAATTTGAGTTATGAAGAAGTACTAGTGGTTATTTTAACAAGGGATCAAAAAGTGTTAAGAAATAAGGTTATTCTATTAGTCAAGGTACTATGAAAAAATCATTTCCAAGAGAAAGCTACTTGGGAGAGAGAAGAGGATATTTGACAGTAATACCCAGATCTTTTGTAAATTGAAAAAGATTTATTTTGTAAATTTTGAAGATGAAATTTCTTTTCAGAAGGAAAGAATTGTAACATTTATAACCTCAGGATTGGGTTAATGAGATTTAGTAAAAGTTTAAGATTTAATTAAATATAATTGACTACTATTTTTGTGTGAATTGGATTTAAAAGAACTAATTAGAATAAAATCAAGTATAGGAAATTCGGATAAAATTGGAAGTAATCAAGACTAAATTGAAAGGAAAATATTATTTAAAAAATTATGAGGTGATGAGTAAATATTTAGAGGATGAAAAAAAAAGAGATTTATGCGTTAAAAAATGCAGAACGAGAGGAAGAAGGAAAGAAGAAAAAATATTTGGAGAAGAAGAAGAAGATGAAGCTTACACTGTAGCTAGGGTTTTCTAATTTTCAGAAATTAGTGGAACCAAGCAGTGAATCTTGTGAGTGGTCTTTTTCTTTTGTTTTTCTTTTAGTTTCAACTTAGAATTTTTGAATTATAGTGTTGGAAAATGTTAGTTTGGGTTGAAGGATAATATGTATATACTCTAAATACATGTTGTTAGTGTATTTAAATGGTTGAAACATGTGTTGTAGTAATTTATGAAATAATTAGTAGTAAAATTTGGACTTTTAGGTTGAAATTATATAACTTTTTTAGTACAAAATGCGTATGTGATGCGTTCAGGTGACGCCTTAATGAATTGAGAAGGCGCCTCAATACTAACGCGATGCCTTAGTATTGAAGAGGTACCTCAATACAAAGACAGCGTCACAGTGGTGCTAGGGCGGCGCCTTTGTACTGAGGACGCGCATCTGTGGCCGGATTTTTACAATTAAACGGAATAAAATGTAAACTCAAACCAAAACGTGTATAAACACTCATAAACATCAGAGTAGTATGATTCGATTAAATTGGGTAAAATAAAATCTGATTATCGATATGACGTGGATAAATTCTCAAGTCTCAGACGTAGATACTAAAATCATAGATTGAGTTATGCCAAACTGAATAAATATGAAATTAAATATATGAAAGTAAACCAAAGTAAATAATGTATTCCAAATGATAATGGAATTAAATAGTGTAAACTAATAATGTAATATGAAAATAAAGATATATACATTTTATACATATATGTATATAGAGAGAGGTGTATATATATGTTGAATATTGTAGAGAGTGAGTTGGCCAACTAAATTATAACTATTTTTGGGACAGCGCATGAATTCAGAGATGCATTTGGAGTGAATCTATGTGGTTGATAAGTATGCATACGAATTTATTGAGAAATGATATAATGAGATACAGTCAGTATGGACTATATGAAAATCTTGAGTTATAGTGCTGAGTATTGTGATATGTGGATCGTAGTGGTATATCCGAGTGATATAGTATTATGGTGAGATGGTATATTACAATACAATGAATACATATACATAAATATGTAAATGTGAAACGAGCTAGCAAGCTCATAGAAGAATAATATACAATACCAAGAACGTGATAAATAAATTATTGAAAACAAGATTCTGAAAATAAACTTCGGTTACATACAATGAATATTTGTACGAATAGTTGTAAATATTGAACCCAAAAATATTATAAAAATTATAAATAAATAAATAATAAATAAATAAAATTAAGTGCGTTAAATCTTAAAACGCAACAAATTATTTGAAAACTAATATTCTTATTTTTACTTTCATTAATTTATGATTGTCTTAACTATTGGATTGTTGATTTTGGTATTATAGTCATATTTGCTTACTCACTGGGTAATTTCCATATGAAATTACTGACACTCTTTTATTTACAAAACTGTTTTCAATTTAGGTATTTAGTTCAGTGTAGCTAGCTTAGTAAGTATGGTTGTACAGTGGACTACTATAACCTACGAGGTGACTGAGGCAGAGACTCTGGTGAAGTATACTGTTTGTCATGATGTAGATATTGACCTAACCTTCCAAGTTACTGTCGAGCCTGTAGGGGCATCAGTCCATCTGTCCGCTATCAAAGAGGAGCACCTAGATAGTATTTATACCACCTTTAGGGTTTTATACGAGACCACCACTGACGTTCAAGTCACTCTGACCTGGGTGTAATGTAGAGAGAGCTTACATCTTCTTTTTGGTCTTTTTGTCTTATTGCTAGACCACACCCTTGGAGCTTCATTGGACACTTTTTGATGCTAGGTAGGGTGACCTATGGTGGTCTTGGCTAAGTTGGTGGGATCGCCTTCTGCATGCATCCCTTTTGGCCGAGTTAGAAACTGACCTTGTGAGAGAGAGATATCGGGGCCGATATGATCATGTATTTTGAAATTTATTTTTATAGCATCTGGTACTCTCATTTGTATATATTTATATGTGTATCTTTTATGACAAAAAAAGTTTGACATTAGACTCAAATGGATGAATGTATATATATATATATATATATATGATATGTTACATTTATGTTTAAGTATGTGATCTTGCCATTAGTTTATGTTTCTAAGAATTTCGAGGTTTATTGATTTATTTATATTCAAGTTGGTACTACTATTCTAATGTAATGACATGGAAACATATATGTTGTTAAGAAATTTTTTCGAATAGTTTTAGGTAATATTTCTTCTATCGTTAATATATTAATTGAGTATTTTAGTAGAGGTAACGACAGATAGATGGGGTATTACAAGCTTTATATACATATAGAGATTTAATATCAATTAATAAAATATTCATAAATAGTAGAGTTATATAATTAATCCCTTTCGAAAATTCAAAGAAAAGAACACAACAAAACACACGATAAAGAGAAGACGACACAGTAAAATCTTTCAAGTCCAAAGCAGCAATTTTGCAGACTCTGAAAGGATAAAGGCTGCGACTATTAATCCCATCATTACCTTAGCAATCGCTTCTTGTTATCTATAACTCTTTCTTTTTTCTTTTATCACCAAATCGTAACACTGTTTGAAGTAAAGCAATTTAGCCAAATGGAAGTCACCACTTCATACCCAATTCGAAATAATTTTCTTTTTCTTCCTCGTCTAAGTACTCTCTTTCTCTCTCTCGCCCTCTTTAACATCTTTGGTTTTATGTTTCTTTGACATTGATGCAGTTTCTTATTAAGATTTTTTTTTTATACCAATTTTGCAGGTTGTAGAAGATCTTTACCCTCTTCTTTAACGGTATTTCTCTGTTGCTGTTAATTTTTGAGAATTTGGGGGAAATGGGTTTTCTTTTTTTTACTTTTCTTGATTAGTTTTGCTGTTATTTTTGAGAATTGGAGGGAAATGGGTTTGCTTTTTTTTTTTTACTGTTCTTGATTAGTTGGTTGTTTTTTTTTTTCTTTGATGTTATAAGTGTAGTAGTATGTAGTATGTAACATCATTGATTGCTTTATGTAGTACCGTATATAATCAAATTTCGTATAGCACTATATCTATTTGTTTCTTTGCTTATTCTTCTTGTTCATGAATGTAGTCTTTTTTCTTTCTTCTTTGGTTTCCTTTAGACAATAAAAAAAGAAAAGTTGATGGAAGCTGTTAAGTTAATTTCCAAGAGCAAATGCTGTCATGAATCACAATTTTTTTTTGTTTATCTGATTTTAATTGTATGTATCTGTGTGGCCTGGAAATCTGTTGCTTTGATGGGATGATGTTTGCTTTGTTCATTCTTTTGGATAAGAATGTCGAAGAGAAAAATTTTGAGGAATCAGAAGAGATTTAGTATCCGTGGGATTGCTATGATTTAGCTCAGGACTTTTTCTATATGGTTTTTTTCCTGTTCTTTTGTTTTTCCCATGTGGGGTGAGTGAGGGATATGTCCGTTTCTGGATGCCTTGTTTAATGAATTCAAAGATGTTTATTTTTCCATCAGATGGAGGACATCATTGTTAATGGTTAGTATTTATTATTCATTTGGTTTTTATGAGCCAAAATGGTTAAGATTTTTCTTTGCAAATAGAGATTTTATTTGAATTGTTTAAGCACATGTTGGGAGGACAAGTCTTCTAAACAACTGAACAAGTATGAGTCAGACTAATTAAAATTAATTTGGGACCTTATTCCCTTGTCAAATGACATTTGCATTTGAAATTATTCTATGCAGACGTCTCTTGTCAAATGACATTCTCATGATTTGACAGCCGGGTCCTTTTTTTAGTGAAAACTGTAGGTTTAGACTTTTGGTATTTCCTCCTTTTTTGGCTTAAATTGGGAGGATAGGGGAGTGGGTTCACAATAGAAGAGTGCCAAATATCTTCTTACACATAATCAACCTTCTGGCCAGCTTAACTCTGTGCTTTTGTTTCATTGTCTTAGATTGTCATTATTTGGCATTGTTTTAAGACATTTGCCTTATACTGTTTGAATTTGGGAATTAGGAAACCTCATTGGCTTGCATCGACCTTATACGTACCCTTATGCTTTTGTTCATATATCTATATATCTATCTATCTATTTTCTTAGTTCAGTGATATCTTGCAGATTGGAATTTTACCTTTTACCTTTTTCACACCCACCCTTGAAGTTTGCTTCGAGACTTAGTTGTTTACATTTCATTAATTGCAGTTTCTTGTACATAAAGGGCTACACATTGGATCTCCTCCAATTAAGCGAGCAATTTTGAGAAATTCAAATAATTGTAAGTGATTATGTTTCTAGTTGCATGAACTTATATGTTATTTTACCAAGGGAGTATGTTGCAGTCTAATAAGTCCAACTTCACCCTTTCTTTGGACAAAATTTTACAGTGGTTCTTCTTGCCTGCTTAATTGCCTCAGAGCAATCTGATTTTTTTTGTGCTACTCTGTAATAGTACATCAAAGTGCAATTTAATTGTTCATCCATATGTGATGCTATCATTTAAACAATTACATTTTTTATACCTTTGTCATGGACCTATCGGTGCTTGGGATACACTTGTCCTTTTAATGTGAGTTTTTTGTTTACTTTGCATGCAGGCACAAGCATGTGTCCTAATGTTCTTCCTTTCATTGTTCGGAAATGTTGGTTCATTTTAGCAGTTGATGTTCTGGAAATATTTTAGTTGTGGCAATGGCCATTTTAGCATCTTTATAGGCATGTTTAGTTTAGTCTCCAAGCAAATATTTTTTTGAAATTATGGAACTTAGTGGCCATAACTGCTTTAGCATCTTTATATTAGTCTCTTTCTATGGGTTTACTAAGATGTTACATGATGTTTGTTGTTAACTTCTATGTATTAAGTTATATATATATATATATATATCATCAGTTTATGTCTTTTAAAGTGTTTAATTTTACATTTTGCTAGCTGCTTGTAATGGCTCTTCATGCATTCTGTTGAAGCATGTGGGAGTACCATGGACAGAGGAGCTGAACTGGCCGCATTTTGACTATAAATTGCATAAAAGGAATAAGCAGCCAAGAAACACAGTTGTACAATCTGAACTTGTGGGAAACGCAATACCAGAGTCTGCCTACGCGTTATCAGGTTTCTCTCAAGATTTTTTTGTCCGACATTTTCCTTTTCTTTTTTTTTTCTTTTTTTTTAGTTTCAAAATTATGCTGATCTGTCTTGTGAAAAATTTCTCTGAAGTGCAGAAATTCAATTGGGGTCAAAAGTTAGGGGAATATGCTTTTATGCTGTCACAGCAATTGCTGCCATTTTTCTGATTGTGCCGATGATGTTACAACACCCTCTAGTGCTCTTGTTGGATCAATATAGAAGAAAAGCACAATTTTTCGTCGCTAAAATGTGGGCAATGATAACGATTGCTCCCTTTTTTAAAATCGAGTATGAAGGATTGGAGAATCTACCTTCTCCGGATGCTCCTGCTGTGTATGTTTCAAACCATCAGAGTTTTCTAGATATATATACACTTCTCACCCTTGGAAGAAGCTTTAAGTTCATCAGCAAGTCTGGGATATTTCTATTTCCCATTATCGGTTGGGCGATGCTTATGCTGGGTGTCATTCCTCTGAAGCGCATGGATAGTAGAAGCCAGTTGGTAAATAATTTTTTTCCATCCGTTGTTCTTGGTGTAGCTTCTTGGTGAGTTCTGATTGTGTTGTTGGACTTGGATTTGAAATTTGATTGACTATGAATATGTAGGAATGTCTTAAACGGTCCATGGAGCTAGTAAAGAAGGGTGCCTCTGTACTTTTTTTCCCTGAGGGAACTCGGAGTAAGGATGGGAAGTTAGGCACTTTCAAGGTGAGGTTTCTCTAGGATTCTGATTTTGTGCCATGATGAAGTATTTTCTAGATAAATGTTGGCTAATTTTGTTAACCCATAAAAAAGAAAAGCAAGAAGCTAGGAAATCACAACCAAAGGGGATATGGGTTTATTAGTGATAATTTGATGCACGTGGTCAAAGCATTGGAAGATTTTTGTACTGTAACTTTTTAACATATATCTATTTTACTGAAATTCTTCTCTTTATTTTTGGGTTGGTTTCTGGTGATATGTAGAAAGGCGCATTCTCTGTTGCAGCAAAAACTAAGGTGCCTGTCGTCCCTATTACCCTTATGGGGACTGGAAAAATCATGCCTACTGGACTGGAGAGTATCTTGAATTCAGGGTCTGTCAAAGTTGTTATTCATAAGCCAGTTGAGGGAAGCAATCCTGAAGTTCTGTGCAATGAAGTTCGAAATACAATTGCAAGTGTGCTTGATCAGCAAAATTGAGAAATCATGTACTATGCAGTGCAGATTAATTAAACTGATATTATGAAGTGTCTGGGCTTCCGTGAATGAGAGAAAGGTATAAGAGACCTTTCTGTAGGTTGGAAACTTCTGCAGCATATGCGCTCTGTTTCTGAAGCGGCTATTATTGAATGAAATGCAAGATGTTTTTGATATTGTATGACACGCAGATGATGACTTTGCCTGGACTTGGTTATGCTGCAGAACATAGAACTCATCGCAAGCCATTTTTCCAATTGTGCCATCCTGGTGAATTTAAGGGGATTCTGATGAGCTGGGTTGTGCATTTTGTCACGCTATGAAACGTCCATTTTTAGCTGACTATGTAATTGTTAACCTGTTGATCTTCATATATTTTTACAGAGTGTTTGTTCGAAAGGAAATTACTTTGACAACTTGTATGCTTGTAATTTGTAAATGAATAGTTCTTCTGAATCATAAAGACATTTGAAAGAGGATAAAAATACACATTACAGGATATGGTTTCTATAGTTGATCCTTATTATCTGTGAAAGGGAGCTATTGATTTTGTTGAAAGAAATGCTACCCTCAATGGTTAGAATCATTAAAACATAGTAACTTCCCTTTTGAAGAGGAAGTTGTGATGATTTTGCTTAATCTTTAGAAGAGATACTAGGGTCTATATATGTAGTTGTGAAAATATTTTTTGTTTTTCTGGAAATTTGTGCTAAAAAAAATGAAAAATGAAAAATGAAGTTCAATGTTTGGTGGTAAAATTTCTTTTAATAGAAATTTTAAACATGTTTTTCAGATTTTTCAATTTATAACTAGTTGTCGAAAACTTATTTAAATAGTTGTGAAGCACTAATATTCACTTATTCAATCGCATTAATTCTCAATAGTAACAACTAACAATAACTATTGAAATTTTTATTTATTCTATTCAGAAAATAAAAAAGAAAAAAATAAGAAAATAAAAATAAAAATATTTTATGTAATTAGACATGTAATAATATAGAATTTAAAAAATAAATAAGATAAAATCACTTATCTCTTGATAATTTCATAAAAATCTGTATATATATATATATATATATATATATATATATATATATATTATAGAAAAGTGTGAATCACAAATTGGAGAAACACTATTGCCCACGACCCTATTTACTAATGTTCTTGTCTATTAATGGTGGAGAGTTCTCACACAAAATGATTTTTTTTTTTAATTTCTATATTCTATGTTCACTTTTCTTTTTAATTTGTCTTTTTTCGAGGCAATTATTTCTGCAGTTGCACTTTTTTTTTTAGGTTGGGCTATCCTATCACGGGCAACCCAACTTTTAAATCCAATAAGATAAGATCTCTATATGTATTTATAAACTTTTTTTGTTTTTCAAAAATTTATTTAAGAAAATAGGAAATAAAATTTAATATTTAGTAATGAAAATTTTTAAACAAAAATTTGAAAATAATTTTTCAGATTTTTCTATTTATACTTAATTATGAAAAACTTGTCTCGAAAAAAAATTATCAAAAACTTGAAAATCATGAGATTCCAATTTCTACATAATCAACCTTATATAAATTTTCGCCAACAATGATAATAAAAATTATTTAATTTTATTTTTTTATTTAAAAATTTAAAATAAAAATAAAAATAAAAATATTTCTAATAACTAAACAAGATTTTTTAAATTTCCTTTGCCTGAAGCCGGCTTGGTTTTAAGTCGCAATACAGCTATTTAGCCACCTTTTGTTTAGACTTTAGTGACATCTACTAGCAAAATAAGGAGTGTATTGGATTGTGACTTTTAATTATTTTTAAAGATTTAAAAAGTTATGGGGTATTGGATTATGATTTTTTAAGACTCTTTAAAAGTTTAGGTGTATTCAATAATAATTTTTATAAACTTAAAAAAAGTCTATAAAAGTTATGAGGTATTCAATTAGGATTTTTAGAGAGTCTATAAAAGTATACCCATATTCAAAAAGTTATGGATTTCTAAATATATAATGATTTTTATATACTTTGAATGACTTTTTTTTAAGTTTGTATATATAAAAAAATTACACAATTCTCTTTCACTCTACCTCAAGACTTTAAATAATTTTTTTTTAGATTTGTATAAATAGGAAAACTACACAATTTTCTTTCACTCTACCTACCTCAAGCTAGTGTTAGCATGTGGAGGTTTGCACAACTTTCTTCGAAAGGAGCGATGAATTTTCAGTTGAACTAGATAATGAAAATTATATTAGTTTGAAACAATTTTTAAACATTTTTTATTTAATAGTGATAAAATAAATATTTAAATTATTATAAAAAAATTAATTGTAGACATCTGTTATTAATCATTTAAAAATTTTATTTTTATTATTTGAAAAATATTAATATATTACATCAAAATATGTATATTAAAATCTATTATGATTTATTAATGTCTATTAAAGTTAATAAATGTGTATAAAAGTTTATAAAAGTCATTAACAAATTCATATATTATATAAAAGTCTTTTAAAATAAAGTCTATAAAAATTATTGACAAATTATAA
>CATIWO010549648.1:0-16647 GCA_949673435.1 Macaranga tanarius | reverse complement strand
AGAAAAAATTACATATAAATAATAAAATTATAAATAAAAATATTTTTTTAGTTATATAATTAAAGAATAAGCTTAAAAAAATTATAAAATATTAAATAAAAAATAAAAATTTTATTTAAAAAATAAATCGGTTAACCGACCAAACCAAACCGAGTCGGTTCGGTTAATTTTGGTTTCTCTCTGATTCGGTTCGATTTCTGTCAGAAATATCCCTAGGTCGGTTTTGGTGGTTCTTTGACTAAACCGACCGGAACCGATGCACACCCCTAATCGTGAGTGTTGGTGATGGCGAGGAGGAGGAAGAGAAGCGTTGTTGGAGAGGACCGACTGTTAAAGAGGAAGGGGGAGAGCATTTGATTTTTTTTTTCTTTTTCGGCATCTCAAAAGGGTGGGGCATGTGAGTAAATATTTTTGGTAGTGTGGGGCATGCGAATAATTTTTAAAAATTTGATATTTTTAAGTAATACAAGTATAAAAATTAGATATTTGTGTAAAAATTCCAAAATAAAACCTAAAATTTCTTCATTGAGGAATTTTTTTTAAAACTTTAATGCATAAAATAAGAAAATCCAAAATTTTATTTTTCATCATTATTGTAATAAGAAGTTGATATTTAATTTGTGTATATTTTATAAAAAAATATGTGGTTTAACTATTTAACTCTCTAAATATAAATAATTAAATTATGATTATTGTTTACCATAAAGCAAAATTTATTGACAAAAAATCATATTTCATCAAAAAAATTATAATAATTAAAATGAATTGTTTTTTTATTGTTTTTTTCAAATAATTATTATTATTTTTAATTGTTAGAAGGGGAAATAAATGTTACTATAATGCAGTTGTTTTATTGTTAATAAAGGGAAATAAATGTTACCATATAACAAAATTATTTATATTGGCAAAACCATCCCAATACATGATTAGGTGTCACCAAATACTAGTATCATGTCACGTTCATGTTGATGGCAAATTTGCGGACAACGATATTGTGCATTAATTGACCAATTTTTCGTATGGATCTAATTGATGATATATAATGTGTCATGTATTTGTATTTATTTGAGAAAATTAAAAACAACAAAACATCAATGATACAACAAATATATTTGTGCATTGTATGATTATTTTCAACCATTAAAGTGAAATATCAGTATTGTAAATATTATTATTAAATATATTTGGTTTGAGGCATATTTATGCCATATAATTTCTCTTTTGTTAAATGAAGTAAACATTTTACTAACCGTCATAAAGAATGAAACATTAGTACCTAAAAATAATTTGTTCTATCTTAAAAAATTCAACTAAGTTTATTACAGTTTCATCCATTGAAAAGTAATAGTAGTTATTATCTTAAACTAATAAAGTAGTTATATGTTGTCATCGAAATTAGTATTATTATTGTTATTGATATTATTATCGTTGTTATTATTATTATTATTATTTCGGTAATCATTTATTTGTTTTTTTTTTTAATTTATTTATTTTATTATTTCAGTGATGATTTTATTTAAATGTAATTGTTATTACGAGGAATACACACTAATTTAAAAGGAACTTTTAGATTAGACTAATTAGTGATGATACAAAGTACAACACTATATATATAAGAGAATGTAATACTAATAACTAAGAAATCTATAAGGATATACATGAGTAAAAATCTAAGTTTAAATATTAAACAAATATAGTGTAACATCCCTACCTATCATTAACTCCACTAGTATACTTAACTAATGAAATCATGATAGGAGAGATATTACCTTAACTAACAGAAAGAATCTCTTAGCAATGTGATATAATAGAAGCACTAAAATTTATTTAAGATCCGAGTATTACTTCTTTATCTGATCACAACTAGATAACTCTTAATCATATAAATATAATACATTCTATCATTTCTATATTACCATTATATACAATTCTCACAGTACAAATCATTAATATGCAACCGTTTTAAATGATATTGTACAATTATCAAATATCATAATTACACAATATTCTTGAGATTCTTCGATACTCCTGCTTCTCTTATCATATATATATCTAGCTATCTTCTAGAAAGTTACTCAACTCTGAAAATAAAATTTAATAAAACGAGTGGTGAGTAATTTCGTACGGAAATTACCCAGTGAGTGGTAAAAAAAAAAAAAAAAATCTTTGAACTATATATTGAGAAAATCTCCTAATTCACTTTCCTTTGTATTACAATAATAATAATCCAATGAATTTTAAAATACCTTTTTCATATTTAAATAATTATAATATTCAAATTATAACCGCATATAAGTACTTTCTTAAGTCATCCTTAGAAATACCCTTTTATTTTATACAAACAATAGAGGCTCATTAATCACAACCATATACACATAATTTCACATATAAATTTACTAAATAAAGTGAATCAACTTGCCCCATGCCTATATTATCCTAATCTCAACCATAAGTGAATATTTTCTATTTTAGGGAATATATTAAAAGCCCAATTACTAAATAAAATTAAATAAACACACTCGGATAATACACTTAACACATCATAACCAAGCTTATAATAAGAGCATCGTCAAAGTACACACTATCCATAATACCATAATCTCCACCATACTACGATTCACTATTCCACTAAATTTCAAATGATATAAATCAGTACACAACTGACTACGATAATGATGCTTAAGTGTGATCAACACTTAAGCCAATGATAACTCGAATGTTAAGCTAACTTGATATATGTATCTAGCCCTAAGCATCAGCTATACATATATCTCGGGTATAATATGCACCCGGTCCCTGGTAACAGCTATGCATACTTCCAATTTATATTTGAGGTAACGTGTACCCGGTCCCTAGCAACGGCTATACACTTACCATCGTAAATTCATAAAATAACATATGCATCCATCCCCATACATCAGCTATGCACATTTACCATATGTATCCGACCACAGGCATCGACTATACATATTTACCATATCGTATTAATATGGTAACATGTGTATCCGGCGCCAAGCAATAACTATACACACTTACTAGCCATACCATCTCCCAGATATGGATTTATACCTATATAGTAGTATGTGTATTTGGCCCTAGGCTTCAACTATATACAACTACCTAAAATTGCCATGTCTCATACATGGAATCTCTAACTCTTAGTGACATACACCCTTAAGATTATAAACACAATTAAAACTTTGAAGCCCAAAATGGAGGCCTAAATGATAAAATTTGGACATTAAAATGGGGTCCATCGGGTTTTTTTAATAACAACTCCATAGATCTCTGAGCCAGCTTCGATTTGATATATTATGGATCCCGTAACTCAACCGATGTCAAAAGTTAGGTCCTCCTAAAGCAAAACTGCGCATCTCAATTATCCAGAAATTGCAACGCAATCTGATCTGTATCAAATTTAGAGGTTCATGTATAATTTCCAAAGTTTCAATTTCTAAAATTTAAATTTTCGGCCATCAATAATGCAGAGGCAAACACAAAGGCACCGTCTGTCTACTACAGAGGCACCGCCTTATGGCTACTGAGGCAAAAATCTATGTTGAGGCGTCGCCTCTTCCCCAAAAGGCGTCGCCCTTGAGGTGATTAGGCGCCGCCTGATCAGCCTTTGGCTTGACAAACAACAGCAAAATCAATTAAACTTCAAAATTTTCTCAATACAAAAGCACAAAACACTGAAATAACCATTCATAAATATTTATACACTATCATACCACCTAAAATCATCAATAACATGTCTAGATCTACATTCATAACTTCAAACCCTAAGTTTTTCATATTATATTTCGAAATAAATATAAACATATAGTTTAAATTTGAAGCCACTCACTTGTGTGATGATCGAATACAGATGATTTCAAAACTCTCAAGAATCCTAGCTTAAGTCCTCTTATCTCTTCTTCTTCTCCTCCTCTTTTCTTATTCTTTTTTTCTTTTCTTTCTTCCTCCCTTTCCTTCATTTTTTTTCTTTTCTATACAGAACTCAACCACTCCCACTTTTTGGTCCTTCTTGTTTCCTTTCTTCATCCATAAATCCTCCTACTTTCTTTTCTTTCACTTAAGTCCTTATTCCCTTTTCAATTTAATCCAATATTCTATTTTTTATTTTATTACTCACCAATTTTTTAAAATATAATTTCCTCCACAAATAACTTAAACATATTTAATAAAATCTCAAACTATTAGAAATCTCACTAATCCTGTCATAAAAGACACAAATATTATATATAAGAATTTGACCAAGTATTCCTTCTTGTTATGAAAATTGAGCTTGGAACAATGATGACAGAATGGAGTAATAGATAAAGGTTTAGTGAAGATATCAATAATTTGGTCACCGGTATGAATGAACTTAACTTGTATATTCTTGGCAGCAACTTGTTCACAAACAAAATGAAAATCTTATTCAATATATTTGGTCCTAGCATGAAAAATCGAATTGGTAGTAAGATAGATGACACCAATGTTATTACACTAAAGTAGTGATGACAAAGATCAACTGAATCCTAATTATGGAAGTATTGACTTCAACTAGATGAGATTAATAGTGACATTAGTTAGGGTTTATATTTAATCTCTGTTGATGATCTTGTAACAGTCGATTATTTATTGGTACTCTAAAAAATAAGATTATGACCCAAATAAATAGCAAATCCATTGGTGGACTTATGATCATTAACATAGCCACCCCAATCACTATTTGTAAAATAATTAAGCTGAAGAGAAGAAGATTTATGAAAATAAATTCCGTAGTCAATCGTATTTTTGAGATAGTGCAACAAACGCTTGGCAGCTTTCCAGTGAATATCGGTGGGATAGTGCATAAATTAAGAGAGTTTGTTAATAGGAAAGCTATATTTAGGCGAGCGAGAGTAACATATTGTACAGCTCAAATCACATGACAATATTGAGTATATCATATAAGGAGGTTTCCACATTCTTAAATAGAGTGGGTGATAACGCAATAAAAGTATAAACAGGTTTGGTACCATCTATATGAGTGCAATTTAAGATATTAATAATATATTTTATTAAAAAAAAGTAAACCATGAAAGACATTATCAACTTTAAGACTAAGAAAATAAGAAATACGACCAAAATCTCGAATGAAAAAATTAACTTGAAATTGATAAATGAGATTATTAATAGTATATGAAGAATTTCCTATAACAAAAATATCATTAACATTGACAAGAATATACAACTGAATAGTGTTATGATGATAGATAAAAAGAGATGTATCAGCTTTTGATGAACACACAACCAACAACATATAAGTAAAAAGCATGTCGAGTGAACTAAGCCAGAGAAGTTTGTTTCAAGCTATATAAAGAGTGATGAAGCTTGCAAACATAATTAAAATAAGAATTGTTCTTAAACCTAATAGGTTGAGCCATAAAATTATCCTCATCAATAGCGCTATGGATAAAGGCATTAGAAATATCTAATTGCCATAAATTCCAATCATGTTGAAGAGCCAAACTTAATATCAAACCAATTATAGTTGGCTTGATAACTAGGTTAAATGTCACATAATAATCCACACCTTCCTATTAATTAATACCTTTACTACTAAATGAGCTTTGATCCACTCAGTAGTGCCAACTTTTCTTTTAATTTGATAAATCCATTTGTTATCGACTAAGTTACATTTTACTAGTTTAGGAACAAAAAGTCCATATTTAATTAGCAAGTAAGGTATTTATTTCATCTTGTATATCTTATTGCCATGGAGGCTAAGGTTTAGCCTGGAAATAAGTGACAGGTTTGATTTTAAAAAAAATTAAAAGAGAAACAAAGAGGATATTTAGTAACATGGTGAGCTTGGTGTCATTGCATTATAGAGGATCATAACTACATAAGATGGTTATAGTCATAAGTTATAGGATTAAATCAGGGAGAAGTAAATGGAGTAGTACTTGAATTTGGAAAGTTAATTAGATCAACAACCAATTGTAAATATTGGACATCAGAAGAATGAGTAGATGATGGATTTAAACTAGTGATATAAATAAAAGGTTATTATGGTAAATAAGTGGGAGGAGATAAAGAGGAATTTAAAGTGGATGGGAAAGATAAGGAAGAGTTGGAAAGAGATTGAAAGTGAAGGAAATATAAGATGGAATTTAAAGTAGTACCTGATAAAGGAGTCGATAAAGGAGGGACATGATACTCTATTATTAACCAAGGCGCTGTGAAAAATGGAGGAGTCTTAGAAGAATTGGATGACTGAATTTAGAGAGGACACAAAGACTTATTAAGACATACATAATGTGCAGTATAAAATTTTTTAGTACAAGGATTAACATACCTATATTCAAAAGGACTCATAGATAATACTATATTAACATAAGAAACTGTACAAAAATAAAATTTATGTTCATTGAATGGTTTAAAAAAATAAATAGCACAACTAAAGATTTTAAAATATTGGTATTTTAGATAAGAACCAAACAATTTAAAATATGGACCTTTATTAGCAAGAGTCGGGGTAGGTAGAGAATTTATAACTTGGATGGCATGCATAATACTAAAATTAAAAAGAAACATGACCATAAGTTAGTAAAGTGAGACCAGTGTTCATAACATGTTGAATTTTTTTCTTAAATAAGCCATTTTGCTCATGTGTGTGAGTATAAATGACTATATATTGAATACCATTTTGCTCATGTCCATAACTTGGATGTCTTGTATACTCACCACCCTAGTTTGAATGAAAGTATTTAATTAGAAAGCCAAATTATTTTTCAATAACTGAACTTCAATAAATTTATCATATAATTCACTTATATTTTAATGAAAAACAACCAAGAATATCGAGTATAATCATAAAAAAATAATAAAATACTAATAACCATGAATAAAAAGAATAGGGGAAGGACCCTAAATATTATAATGAACAAACTCTAAAGGACATGAGGTGTTATGAGGAATAGGTGATAAGGAATATAAGACAATTTTTCCATTTGACAAGCAGAACATAAATGAGAAATCTTAATATTAAAACAGAGCAAATGAAAATTATGAACAATATCCCTAACAACTCGACTATTATAATGACCAAGATAAGCATGCCAATTTTGAAGAGAATGAGCAACAATAAAAAAAACTTTAGGTCTACAACTCCTAAAAAGGTGACAGAGACCATGTGACACCCCCTCTCATCAAGCATACATAGAACTATATGAATATATCATAACCTAACTTGGAATAAGATTAAAATAAAACTTTATATAATAAGTACATATATACATCATAGGTACCAAAGTTACAAAGTACACTATCATCTTCTACACACCCCATTAATACAATTTTAATGGACATGTTAATAGATTGAAATGCACGATGCTATCACCAAACGTATAAGTGAAGTTCTCACCATTGGCCCGCCTGAGAAATGCCTAATGAAGACGGACAATGCAACTCAAGATTTATACGATATCCTGAAAAGAAAAACAATTGCAAATGAATGAGCTTGCAACTCAATAAGTAGTAACTAATATAAATATATACAATCTTCTCAAGAACTAATTAAGGAAAACATAAAAAAATTAAATACACACCAAACCACAAGGAGTTTACTGCTAATCAGGTTGCGTATGACCGTGCCTAAGTTTTGAAGTCGACATGCTGAGCATACACGGCCATGCAGATAGTATGCACAGTCGTGCCTCTTGTACTCAGCACACTAAGTACACACAGCCGTGCAGATAGTGTGCACAGCCGTGCCTAAGTCTTGAACTCAGCACACTGCACATGTATAGCCGTGCGTTGAAACCACACAGCCATGTCAAAACCCTTTGCCAAACCCAAAACACTACAAGAGTATACACAAACACTAAAGACTCATTTTTTTTGGGTGTAATATATACAATCAATCACAATATTCCAAGTAACTCACAACCATTCCACAACTCAATATTATCAATAGAAAACTAACAATTTAATAAAACATATATATGTGTGTGTATAAATAAATATCAACACATAACCATCACATTCACATCTCACATTTCATAATATCCACCTGGCTTATGCTCACCATTATTAATATATATAAATATATATCTTTCATTCTCAATTTAATATATTGGCAATGCCAAATCCACCCCGGCTCATAACTCACATTCACACATTTTTCCACCCAGCTCATATCTACATTCACACACACTTTTCTGCCCGGCTCATATCTCACTTTCACACATGATTCCAACATTATTACCACAATATTTAAAAATGCACAACTCATTTATACACACCAATAATCACCATATTACTTTCACTAAGTAACATAAATCATTCCTAATTTATATCATGATAATAATACACATAACTTAAAGGTAATATCAATTACCACCACCAAATCTTACAAGAATACATATAAATACAAAAAGAGAATTCAAGGGTATAAATATATTAGTAACTACTTACACAAAATGCTTCCCAACTTAGAGTGCAAACGACTCTTCTAGTGGGCTATCCTATAATTTATTTCATAATTCAACATCTTGAATATCATTCATCCAATATATGTAATCAAACATACACACAAACAAACCCCGTAATCTTTAGATATCACCATATAACCAACATACAAGAAAATTCACAAACCAACCTATATACCACTGCTGGCATATTTAATGCATGAAGTTCATGATGCTTTCAAAAATCACATACACATCCAATGAATATCAAATTTATATAGACTCTATATTTATGAGTCTACTTTTATTCTCAACTAAAATCACACAATTAGCACACATAGAGAATTAATTATAATATTTATAGTAATATCAGGTCACACAGTATGACAGAGTAAGTAACAAAATGTCTGGCCCTATTCGACCATCCTAACAGTAGATTTAGCTCAAACTCAAAACTTGATAGTTGTAGAGGACTCTTTAAAGTTTCTTTAAAATCAAATAGAACCTGATTTAGAGCTTTATAACTCAAGTTATAACAAAAACACAGAGGCTAAATTTTTAGAAAAAATAGAGCACGAATTTCTACAACTAAAACCCTATAACAACTCAACTAAAAACACAAATAACTTACCAAAAGATACTCTTGAACCTTGAAGGTTGATGATTGTAGCCTAGACTCCTAATTCATTCAGCCAAATCAACTCTCTCTCTCCACTAAATCCCTAGTTTCTTTCAAGGAAAATGAGTGCAACTATTTCCATTCCTTAACAAGCTTATACACACAATAAATGTATAGCCATGTTGAAGAGGAGAAGGATCTAGAAAAAATTTATGATATTATCACCAAAATATCCACTTAGCTCCTTAATAAAATACTACTCTTTCCAAATAATCCTTAAACCTTTAGTTGCTTCAATCCAGTCCCTACTTTCTTTACAATTTAGTCTTAATCAAAGTCCAAATCCTAATCTTATAACACCACAAACTCACCATATACCTCAATGAATCATATATAATTCAACAAGTAATTCCTCCCTACATCCATAAAATTCACATACTCTATGTACATATGATTGCTAATGCATCATGTCCAACCTTAATAAATAAAATAAAATTAAATGCATAAAATTACATGCCCTATTTTACATGTGTTACAAACCACATTCATTTAGTCTTTGAAAAAGTAATTTGTAGTCTTGTCCTTAACAACAAAAAGAATAAAATTTAAAGAAACAATTACTTTCTTTGACAATTTTATGAATATAAAATAATGCTTTTTAAATGCCAGGAACATGCAATATATCATTAAGATAAAATAATTTTGTGGAAGAAGAAATAATAGAAGTACCAATACCAAATATAGGTAATTCTTCACCATTAACAATGTGAAAATGATTATTAGCACCACTACCAGGATACCATAAAGTCATTTGAGATGGTGATTTTAGAGAACCAGAGTTGGGGAATAATACCAATTGAGTAAACAAGATTAGCTCAAGAAGGAATTTTTATGCAAAAGAAGGAAAATGATATCACGAGTTAAGTCTTAGAGAACACCGTCGTCTGTATACATCTACAGTATGATTGCACAAAGTACAGATTGGATAAGGGCCACGATATTGCTTGGTATTTTAGCTAGAAGAATGATTTGTAGAAAATGAGTATTGCAGTGTTAATAATAATGATGAAGTTTAAGTAGAATGTGTTGTAATCTAATTAATTTAAGGCAATTCTTGAGAGCTTTTAAAGAGGATTTCATACTGTTGACGCCCGGTTTCAGCCTATTTCGAAATTAGAAAAATTCTGATGATAAAAAGGCCGAATAAAAGTGAGCCCACTGAACTAATGGCCCAAAAAAATTCAAACTAATTTTCTTTTAAAATGGGTCTTTGGCCCAAAAGAATCAAAAAAAAAAAAGAAAAAAAAATGTTTAAAATTATGTTATGTTAAAAAAAAAAGAGATGATAGTGGGAGAAAAAAGAGGGAGGGTGGAGATTTTTTAGAGAAAATATAAAAAATAGGAAAAAAAAAGTTGGGAGAACTAGGGAGGAGAAGTTATGAAATGGGAGGAGAGTTTTTTAGATAAGGAAGAGCTTTTTGGGGGAAAAAAAAAGGAGAAAGGAGGATTGCAGGAGAAAAAAAGAGGAAGAAAAAAGAAAAAAAAATTAGAGAATAAAGAATTGACTAACATTGGGATTGCTCAAAGAAAAAAAAATTAATAAAAAAATTTAATTGGTGCCATTACTATTGAAGTGAGCTTCCTGATCAACTTTTGTACAAGTAATTTGATGGAGATAACTATTTTTAATTATTTTTATTTCTTATCAAAATTTTGAGTTTAATTTTCTTTTTGCTTTTTGTTATTTTCATTTTATTTGCTTTTCTTTTTTTAAATTCATTCACCGTTTCTATTTTTATGTGTGATTTATATATTTTTTATATATAAAATTATTTTTTAATTAAATGTATTAATTATAATAAAATAGCATTTATAAAACTAATAATAATAAGAATATTGTGCCAGTCACATGTTCATAGGGCAAGTGCCGTCCTTTTCTTAGGATTTGATTTTTTTTTTTTTGGCAACTATTTTCTTTGGCACCAGTGCATGGCAATATTGCCATCAATTCAAATTTTTTTATTTTGCTGTTGTAGCACCCTTAATGTACCACATACATGTGTCCACGATATAATACCAACACGTGGCATAAGAAAATTTTTCATATTCGATATGTACATACATATACTTAAAAGTATACTGATGACTTTATTACATGATGTCAATATGCTATGCCATGTTTTAATGAGGATGAAAGTGTCAACACCAGGCCTACCTCTGACCCACCTGAGCTTCCTAATTAACAGCCACCTCAACTTAATCTATTTACGTCCTGAAAAAAAAAATAATTTGCAAAGGAATGAGCTTACGACTCAATAAGCAATTATCAATATAATAATCCATATAGTACTTCTCAAGAACTAATTAAGAAAAATATATAAATACCTTATTACATATCAAACTATCAAAATTTAGCATAAAGTTGCGCACAGCCATGTAGAAATTGCACACGGTCGTACCTGAGGCATGCATTTCTACCTTTGGCACACACGGACTCAATAAGCAATTATAAATATAATAATCCATATAATACTTCTCAAGAACTAATTAAGGAAAATATATAAATACCTCATTACATATCAAACTATCAAAATTTAGCATAAAAGTTACTCACGGCCATGCAGAAATTGCACACGGCCGTACCTGAGGCATGCATTTCTACTTTTGGCACACACGGCCGTGCCAAAATAGCACACGACTGTGTACCCTGAATTCGCACAGCCATGTCAAAATGGTACACGACTATGCTTTATTCCACCATTTTCATACTGGATGCGCACAGCCGTGCTAAAAAGGCGCATGGTCGTGCCTGAGGTCCTGAACTTGATAGTATAATTATGCACGGCCGTGTTTTAACATCACAAGGCCGTGTCTAACAACCTGTGTAACATTCAAAAATCACTAAGAGATACACAAACACTAAAAACCCATTTGTTGGTGCGACATATATAATAATTAACAATATTCCAATTAATCATCAACCATTTCATTTAGTATCCACATATATATATGTCAATCACATCTTACAACCATATCTCATTTTACATCAATTCCAATCAACATACTAAATCACAAGACAATAATTCATGTCAATCCATTCCACATAAAGTGGCTTGCATAATTCAATATATTTAACTATCATTCACATTTCACCACTACACTTTCATAATCAACCATTCCATATTCTCACAAACTATATATATATATATCATCCTTGCCATAATAAATGGCGTACCCAATCAATATAGTCAACAACTATAATTATATAAGAATCAATATATATATATATATATATATATATATATATATATATATATATATATAATCATTATAGTAATAATCACTTACAATCAACTCTTCCCATTTTCACAATTATACTCCTGTTTATGAGTTCACATTCCACATTACTTAATATTATCAATATGGTATTATTTCATATTTTACATAGTCGATGGTCACAAAACCAATCGACAATATATTTCTCATAGTCGATGGTCATAAAGTCAATCGACATCACATTTCTCATAGTCAATGGTTACAAAGCCAATCGACATCATATTTCTCATAGTTAATGGTCACAAAGCCAATCGACATTACATTTCTCATAATCGATATCACATTTCTTATAATATATTGTCACAAAGCCAATTGATATCATATTTCATATTGTCGACGGTCACAAAGCCAACCGACATCATCACATCCATATTTACTCATAATATAACATCATTATACTCAATAGATCAAACTCAAGTTCATAATACAACCACACATATAACCACAATTCAATACCATCACATATATCAACTTCACTTTAGTATGCCAATTTTAAGCACATGTAACATACCATAATATTGTCACATTACCAAACACAACTCAATATTCTTAATTCATCCAATATACCCATCTTCTCATTCTCATCACCCATAGGTGATAACAATTATAATTCATACATTTCATTCGTTATCAATATGAACTTATAACAAATATTTAATTAACAATATTACTTATCGCTGCATCTTATTTATTATATTAATACTACTTACCTCAAGTGCTTTTAACTTTTTTAAAAGTAAAGTTTCTTCTAGTGATTGGTATCTTTTCTATCCTTGTCAATGCCTACACATAATCATACATCAATACACAAAGCAACATGACACTTGCACTTAAATGCAACTAGGTGCAACTCCATGCTCAAGGTTCAATATATCCAAATAATTCACACACAATTCCAATGACCATGAAAATAATGCTGAAACTAGTCATATGAGTCTACTTCCAATTCCAATTAGAATCACTTAATTCAGACATGTATGGAATTTATTATGGATTTTTTATTAAAATCGGACAAAATAGGGTTGATAGTAAGAGCAAGGAAATGTCAGGCCCTACCAGACAATTTTAACAGTAAAATCATCTCAGGCTCAAAATACAAAAGTTGTATAGAACTCTTTGAAGTTTCCATAGCATTTAACCTTGATTAATTTGGAGTTTTATAACTCTAGATATCATCATATAACCAACACATAAGGAAATTCACAAACCAACCTATATACTACTGCTAGTATGTTTGATGCTTGAAGTTCATAATGCTTTTAAAAATCATAGACATATTCTATAATCACCAAATTTATACAGACTCTACATATTTGGGTCTAATTTCATTCTCAACTGAAATCATATAATTATCATAAATAGAAAATTAATTATAGATTTTTAATTCCATTCGGTTAGAATAGGGCATTAGCATGAGCAATAAAACATTTGGCCTTATTCGACCCTCTTAACAGCAGATTTAGTTTAAGCATAAAACATAAATAATTTAGAAGATTCTCTGAAGTTTTTATAGAATCTAACTATGCTCAAATCAGAGCTCTATAACTCATGTTATGGTCAGAATAAAAAGACTGAAAATAGAGGAGACAAAATCCAAATTTAACCAACATCAAAACTCAACTACAACCAACAAAATTACCAATAAAACTTACCAATTAGGACTTAAATGGATATAAAACTTCTAATGCCTTCCAATTACTAGCTCAAACAATATCCAAAAACTCTCCAACTCTATCAAGAACTCTCTTCTTCTTCTTCTTCTCCAAAATCTCTACACCTTCTACTCAATACACATACATATACACACACATAATTCCCACTAATCAACAATCTCCATTTGCCCCCTAAAGTCTTCCTCCTAATAATTGCATATTAAATGTATAATTATCAACTAAATAACAATAATAATAATAATAATAATAAAAAATCTGAAATGGGTATATTACCCAATACCCCATAACTTTCTATTGTGACAATTAACTCCAAACTTATCTTACAATTTAGCCATTCTCTACAACATAAGTACATTCTCAAACTTAAATGAAAGCTACTGTCTAATATGCACAAAATGTAATACATACGCCATAAATACGTATGCTAAAAGGGCGGGTGTTGCAGTTGTTTTTTTGTTTATTTATTTTATTATTTTTTTATTGTAGTTATTAATTTTTTATTTTTGGATTTCTTACTTTTTGTGTAATATTTTTATTTATTTCTACTTTTTATTTAATTATTAATTAATAGTGATTAGATTAACTAGGAATATATGAATTAAATAATTTTTTTTCTATAATTAATTTAATAAAATTGGGTTATTTAATATTGAAAAATGTTTTAATTAATTTTAGATTTAACTTCAATTTTTTGTAATTAATTATAAGCAACCTAGCTGGAATTTAATTATTGATTATTTTATTTTGTACTAACTTTTTAATTTTTTTGTAGGTATTTTTCTTTTTGAACAGACTAATTAATAATTTTTTCACAGGCATTTAGACTTGGTAGCCCTACGGGTTACTACACTTTAATTCTAATTTTAGTGTTTTGTTTTATTCTTTTTTATAATTGTGGGTAAAAAAGGGTTGTACTCATTTCTCCTCCCTCATTTATTTGTGTGCATATTTTATTTATTTTTATTATTTTATTTATTGTTAATTGTGTATGGATGCTAATATTGTGTGTATGTATGTTGTGATTTGGAATTAATTGCATGCAAAAAAAAAATAGACTAATTAAAACTTAGACCTAATTGTAAAAATTAAAACTTGTTTGGAGGCAATTGCATATTTTGCATGTAATTAATGAAATAATTAAAAATAATAAAATGCGAAACACAAATAGAGGCTGATCGCAAGGTCGGGTGTGCATTCCAAAAGCCCAATACCCAGTTTCCGGACCCAATCTTTGAGGACGGTTACTGGACCCTTCTGTGGGATCCAGTTGTTGTACAGTGTGTCCCGGTATTCACTCGGGTGGCGACTCCATCTCCGACTTAAGCCCATCAAAGATCCAAAGTTGTATTTTCTAGGGGGCACTGAGTCCGTACAGTACCATGGTCGCCAAACAATTGGGCGCACACTAAACCCCGCCACCTACGTATACATAACCAGTTCATCGTGAAGTACATAGAATGACATAAGTATAGGTCGCAAATTAAGGATTGTAATGATTAAGTGAAATTCACAGCCAATATTGCAATAAATAATTACATTAAATTCAAAAGTCAAGAGAGGTCGACCAGCACCTCCAAGTGCTTCAACTTTTGTAGATAGTGAGAAATATAAAGATCATTTGGCTTGAATTTTTATCGATCGATATCCAGTTGTAATTGACAGTTTTGTGATGTTGATCCAAAGGCTTCATCTAAAGTTATCCAAACTTAAAAGAAAGATATTAAACCAAATCACATAACCATAAACTTTCCTAGTTAAAGAAGAAAAAAATCATGAAATCAACATTTGATCACATTGAAACCATATAAGGTATTTAGGATTGGACATGAGTTATGTGAAATTTGTTGAAAAATGAATTTTCTTATGAGGTTGAGAGGTTCCATCAATAAAACAAATTAAATTTTGATAATTTAATAAATGAATGAACTGAGTTTTATAAATAATGTAATTTGAGAAATTTAGTTTAATACTAAAGATATGATAAACTTGAGATGGAGTCGAATTGATAGGTGTAGTGACAACCATTGAAGAGATAAGAGTAATGGAGTTCATTGTTAGCTTTAATAACATGAGAGGAATATGCAATGTTAGAAAAATAAACAATAAAATTGTGTATAAAAATATATAAGCCTCTTTTCCAAAGGCTCGTTAAACTCATGTTTAGGGCTGAGCACAGGTCGTAGTAGTTCGGAGAATGTAAATTTTCTAGACCCTGGCTCTGAAAATTTAATTTTCTGCTCCGAAAAATCGGAGTAATTCGGGACGGAGATTCGAAGCAAATGGAAAATCCAAGTCGGTCCGGAACTAAACCAAAATTCCAAGATTATAATATTATACATTATCTAAAAATTCATACTTAAAACAATAGAAAATTCTAAAATCTATTATAAAACCACATAACACATGTAATATGAAATTAAAAAAAATTAATTTGAATTTAAAAAATAATCTATTAAGAAAAATAGAAAATGAAATTATTATAACACTCATAGCACTAGCATTCCAATTTCAATCCATAAAGTTTTCCTTGTAATATATAATTTTAGATTTCTAATTTTTTTAGGGCAATTCTAAATTT